>CM049819.1:5929128-6059128 GCA_027422435.1 Schizopygopsis pylzovi
TCCTCAGAAGATCAGTGCAGTGCGGAGCTCGTTCTGTTAAGCTTTTCTTCACGCAAACAGAAGGCCCACGTTCAATGACCACACAATATTTAATTACCTGCTGTAAAGTCGCCGTTTGTACAGTAAAACATGCAAGATCAATTACTGTAGACTTGTGGTGTATTGTAAACACAATGATTACACTTGCTCTGAAGGCTGTACATACAGCACTGTTCAAAAGCTGCTGCATTTACTTTAGCAGACGTACAGTAAAAACAGTAATATTGTGAAATATTATTACAATTTAAAGGGATCGTTGGATGCAAAATTCACTTTTCAAGCTGTTTGAACATAAATGTGTGTTGGAAGTAATTATTAATAATAATTTGTTGCATTTAATTATATAGGGCTTTTCTAGACACTTAGAGCGCTTTACATTGTGAGGAGGATCTCCTCATCCACCAGTGTGTACACATCCATCCTATAATGATACAAATCCACCCAGTGGATGTCTAGAATGTCTCAGATTAAGAGATTGAGGTGTTTTGTTGTTGGCTGTAATAATGAACATAGCAGTCATTGTTTACTCCCCACATCTGAGCCGCTGAAGACGCAGAGGATTAACATTACTTTAGTTTTGAAGGGAATGCGCTGATCCCGGTCTTCCTTAATGTGTCTATGTTCACGCGAATCATTCGTGATCCAGCTTCATCTATGGAAGAAGTGAGTATAAGGGTTTTTTATGAAAAATAATCTTTGCAAATCGCCTTTCCTAATAACTTGCTAGTTTGCCAGTGTCATGTCTAAAGTAAACAGTACTGCTCATCGCTCCACGGAAGAGAGGGGCGGAGTCAGCAGAGCTCATTAGCATTTAAAGCAACATGGACTAAAAAATGGCTTGCTGAAAACAGAGCTGATTTTGAAACTATATTTTGTTTACATTACCATTGAGAGATTTTAACCAAAGTATGTTACAGGCTTTTAAACAAGACCTTAAAAATCACATCAAACTGTGCAAAATGGGCATCAAATGACCCCTTAAAAGTGACTGTTTTCTATTTGAATATATGAATGTGACCCTCTCTGTGAAATCCAAGCATCAAAGTTTGATTTCTACCATTAATTCCACTATAATTTCAAATTTTGACATGACCTCACTCAGTCAATATTAAAGATATAAAGATAACATTTTCACAGAATGTTCTTTACCATATGAAGTATGATTTTCTTTGTAGAAAACAGCAAATCACAAAAAATGGCTTTAGCTGGGTTTCCACAGAGAGGGTCACATATTGTACAATATAATTTATTCCTGGGATTAATTTGGATTAATAGGATTCTTTGACTAAAAAATTCAAAAGAACAGCTTTTTTATACTATGAATATCTGTAATACTGTGTACTGTCATTTTGGTCAATTTATTGCAACATTGTGGGATAAACGTATTGTCTTAAAAATAACAATCTTATGGACTCCAAACGTTTAATCTAAAGCGTATAATGTACCATAAAGCTTTTCAAAGCACTTCAAATAATATTGTTCATAAATCATTGTAGTTGCAGTTATTTAAACAATATCAAACTACACTGTACATTTTTTTTAAGTTGTTTCAACTTAAAATAATTTGTTACCCCGCTGACTTAATTTTTTTGGTTTAGTCAACTTGAAATTTTAAGATACTCAATGTTAATTTAAGGGACAACTGGATTATTTTATTGAAATTTTAAGTCAGCGGTGTAACAACAATTTATTTATTTTTTACAGTGCCCCAAACACAATGAAATAATAATTTACTTTTGTGAAACTTTGCTTGTTTTACTCTGGTTGAGTCTGAGTGCTGCTTTATGGCACACAATATTTCATAAATAGGCTTCTTATCTCTGTAAAAAGTGATGCTGACTTAATTTAATCAAATGTAGGAAAACCATTGCCTTAAAACTATTAAGTAATTAATAATAATAAAAAAGTATAAGTTAAGTGAATTGTCAATTGTCACTTAACTTTATTTTCAACTATTACTTAATATTTTAAGGCAACGGGTTTCATAATTTATTTTAATTCAGCATCACTTTTTACAGTGTAGCTGTGCCGTTTTCCACTACTGTGTCTGTTTTTGCTCCGTCAGCTAAAATAGTTACATCTCATTTGGCCAGCAATTAAAAAAATCGTCTTCCTCTTTTTTATTTAAAATGTTGCAACAAATAATGGCCAAAGCCTTATACAAAAAAAAAAAAATAATAATATGTACATGGATGGTTGGTTTCTGAGGGTGTGCAACTAAAAAAAGGATTTTTAATTTACAAGAAGAACTGTAAAACTGTGGCACGAGGTTACAGAATTTGTCAAAGCTTTTCCCTCTCGCCTCTTTATATTTAGCAGACTTCTCTCTGGTGACATATGCCAGACTTCTCCCATCATTTCATCTGCTTAAACTACAGTCCATTCTTGCATTCGACTGCAAGCTTGCATATACCCTGCGTCAATTTTTGAGTGCAAGGTTTGTCAATACACTTTAGCCAGGAATCATGAGAATCTGCTACATGTTAACTGATAACTCATGTTCAGGTCTTATTTGCTTAATAAAAAGCCATTTTTTAAACTCTTAACTTTATGATGCATCATACATAGTCTTTAGAGGAAGTGTTACCTGCCTTTCTTTTAAAGAGAACTCAGGAGCCGCTCTCTCTCAAGGTGAGGCTCGTGCTGTCACTCTGCATTAGGGCTCTTTTAGAGGTGCGGCGACAGTAATGCATGAGATGGCACAGTCTTAAGAGAAGCTGACAGGTGGGCGAACAGGTGGAGCAAGTAGACTGAATTTAATCAAAGCAATGACAGAGGTAACCCCTGCATGCTAGTGCCCCATCAGAGACGCTCTCTGCCAACCAGATACCTGCATGTAGAACAGCAGAGGGAGAAACGCAGGGGGGAGAGACCGGAAGAGCTGCAAATGAGTGTGGAAACGAGTGAATGGGGAAGAGAGAAAACAGCGGGAGCAGGTTGGATGCAGTGCAGATCCAGACACCTTCTGGGTTCACCTTCACAGGCTTAACACACACACAGTGCATCATGCAGATAAGTTTGAAGGGGCTGCAATGACGTTCTAGGCACATTTACTGCCCCAGACAAGAATGAGTAGTTGGTTTTATATGTGTGATGCTTTTATCTGTGAAAACCACAGATTTCTATGTTTAAATGTCTGGCATCAGTATGTAATATTTTTTTTATTAAGAATTATTCTGTAAAGATCCATAACATTAATAATTTTAATCAGCATTAATCTGTAATCGGTATTAATAAGTAACAGTACAAAAATGAATAAGTATTTGAATAACACATCATTTCCAATAATAATATTTCCAGTTTATAAGTGTGATGCAGAAAAATAGCCTTGATCAAAATTAATCAAAAAATCAACAATTCCCAATTATAATCTAAATGAATCACTACAATACATAAAAAAAATATCTGAAATTAATAATCAAGCGATCCAAAGTTGACAAAAAATCGCTACATTATAGAAATATTTGACTGTAAATCACCTCCAAATTAGCATATTATACTAATTTCTGAAGGATCACGTGACACTGAAGACTGGAGTAATGATGCTGAAGATTCATCTGTGCATCACAGGGATACATTTATTTTAAAATGTATTAAAATAGAAAACAGTGATTTTTTTCTTGTAATAATATTTCACAATATTACAGTTTTTACTGTACTTTTGATCAAATAAATGCCGCCTTGGTGAGCAGAAGAGTCTTCTTCTTCCAGAATCGTGTGTGTGTATATGCACATGTGTGTGTATGTTGAATGTATATTCAGAATCCAGTGGGCAGAGATATCTGCAGGAGTCTTCTCACACACACACGTGCACACACAGCCGTCAGCTACAGGTAATCATGCTGCTCACGCACAGTCTGAGACATCAAACCCTCCCTCAGCCATTTAGCCCTGAACACACACCAGAGATGAGAATGAAAGCATGAACTCCTCCATTCAGACTCCCACAAACTCATTCATTTATTCATCTGTGCATGAATTTATTTATAAATGCATGCATTTGTCTGCAATGCAATGTTTCCTCGTGCAAATATAATTAATAGATTTTTCATGTATATTATTTAATGTATCTTGTTTTATTGATGTTTAGATTGGAAAACAAGGCAAAAACAGTCATTGGTCCCTCTGTTTCACGGCACCCATGCTGCATTACCTGGTTCAGAATCAAAATGGTGGCCTTGTCCAATTTGCCTGGTATTAGTTTTGGCTCCACCCTGCCACTGGCATGTCTGTTCAGAAATAATCATAGCCTCACACCTCGTCCCTCTCTCGTTCTGTGTGTCTGCTCCATCTGCCGTGCTCTAGTCACCAGCTTGCCTGCTCTGTGGCACTGTATTCCCAGCGCTCATGGCAAACATGTGATTTCCGCAGAATCACCACTCGCCTTACAGCAGCATTTCAGGCATTGCACACTGAGTACTTGATGATCAGGACAAAGCCAACGTGATTTCAAGTATCAGATTTACTATTGAATAATCGTATAAGGGTAACACTTTACAATAGTCCAATTTGTTAGCATTAGTTAATGCATTATGAACTAACCATCAGCAATATATACAGCATTTATTCATGTTAGTTATAAAAATGTATTCATGTTAGTCTGATGCATTAACAGATTTTTTTAAATGTGTTAGTAAATGTACTTTAGCTAAGATTAATAAGTGCTGTAGAGACATTGTTCAATTGTAGTTCATGTTAACTAATGTAGTTAATTGATTGTTAGCAAATGCAACTTTATTGTAAAAACGTTATTCAGTACTATATACAAAGATTGTCAAAAAATAAAAAGTACTTGAATATCTTGTAGTTGTCAATAATATTCCAAGTTAATCAGTTTGATATAGAAAGATTGCCTGTAGATCGAAAAAAATTAATAATGTAATAACCAAAAATTGCCAATAAAAGTTAAAAGATTATCATTGCATCATAAAAAAGCCCTGAAATTAATAAAAAATAAATAATCTAAATATTGGTAGTAGTCTTCAGTTAATCCGTGAAATATAGAAAATATAGTTTGAAATTAATAATCAGTCAAATTATCTTAAATCGACAGTAATTGTCAAAGTAAAAAACTCTGATACTAAAATAAAAAACTAATGATTTTATAATGCCAATAATAGTCAGTTAATCACCGCAATATAAAAAAGTCGTGAGTATATATATTATAATATAATCAAATAATCTTAAACTGACATTAATAGTAAAATGTAATCACTGCAGTATAGAAAAGGGTCTGAAATGAACAATCCTGAAATTGCCAAAAAATTGTCAGTTAATCACTGCGAATAAAAAATATTTTGAATAAATAATAAATAAATAATCAGACAATCTGAAATTGCCAATAATAGTAAATCCGTACGATACAGAAAAATGATCTGAAATTAACAATTTAATAATCCAAAATTGGCAGAAATAATCCGTGTTATTGAAAGCTAATATACTTGACCGGTAGCATGTACAAGGTCATATTTTGCCTACAGGACAGAATCAAGACCTCCACAGTAACACATTATGTGACGTATATGTGACCGCGTTCATGTTATCTAATCGCTCTGTTTTGTTTGTGTATGTTTTATGCTGGATTCATCCATCATGTGCATAAGCAGTATTCAGCACATTACATTGCTGAGCTCAGAACAGGCCGCATGGCACCTGTGACCAAGTATAGCCAGTGTGTGTGTGTGTGTGTGTGTGTGTGTGTGTGTGTGTGTGTGTGTGTGTGTGTGTGTGTGTGTGTGTGTGTGTGTGTGTGCCCCAATTCCACATGAAATAGGTCAGTACTAACCAGCATCTGCTGAAATCTACATGTCCTCTGCATGCTAATTATAAAAGGAATATTACATCTCTATATAAGTCCCTGCAGGCACCGCCATTGACATGCAATCATTTCCTCTCCTGTCATCTTTCTAGATCAACTAGTAGTGTGCAGGATCTCTCCATTCACGAGACGTGTACGCAGGAATCGGACAGGTTGAAGTCAAGAGGGTCACGTTTGAAAGGAAAGGTTAGCGGGTCTATTTGCGTGGGCTGTGAAATGAGGCTGGAAGCTTTCTCTTTTCTCTCTTTTGCTCTGTCTCTGATACAGACACAAACACAGAAAGGTTAAAGCGGAGAGCTGGCACCCATCTGTATGAGAGGATGAGAGCTTTATCCGCACCAGCACTGACGCACAAGGGCAACTGAATCGTTGAAATACATGGCGGTGCACTTTGGTGAAACACATTCGGTTGACAATCCAGTAGGAAAGATGAATCACAAATGTGATCTCTGTCTCAGTTGTTTCTCCTTGAACGCATAAAATGAGATTTCTCCTGATTACATTTCACTACTGATTATATTCTGTATAATTGAGTATGTGACGAATAAAAACCTTGAACCTTGTCAGATTTATCTCTGGAGAAAGAGATCTCAGGAATCAAATACATGCGTCCTGTAGAGCTTCAGAAGGGATCAGTGAGAATAATGTCTCAGACTGGGAAAAGCCTGCAACCTTTACTGACAATATTGTTATTCCTAGTCATTTTAGGACAAGAAACTTCCCAGATAAAGCTGATACTGTGAAGCAGAACTATATAGTGTCCTGAGCAATCTCTAATTTCATTGCTTATATTGTTAAATTTAAATGTATATTGTATATTTTTGTTATTTATAGCATACCTATATAATAAAAATAATATTATGAATATATTATAAAATAATATACAGTATAATATTATACATATTTTGTTTTTACATATGTGGATAGTTGACATATCAATGTCTCCTTTGGTGGAAAAATTGAAATCGAAATCGAAAACAAAACAAAATGACCTCTAACATTGAAGATAAAGCTCTCTCGTGCTATTTGTAGCTCTAAGAATGAAGATACATTTTTCTCATGTTATTTGTAAGTTAAGGTTTTTTATTTTTCTACATTGTTGCTGTCACACCATAGGACACAGTACAATTTTGATTTGTCATTTACCCATGTATACATGCACAGTGTAGCATGCAAGTAACTTTATACTAATAATATACATATTTCAATATCATATTTTATTTTATAAAATGTATTTGTTATAAAACAGTATTTGCTATTAAATGCATTATCCATAAATGCATGTCTTTTATAATTTATTATTTATTTATTTCCTCAGTTTTATTGACAGTTTTTGGCATTTCTGGAATCACAAAATGAATCATGGTTAATGTATTTGGTTAATGAATCATGGTTAATAATACACTATTTGTGTATTATTACATATAGATACATTTTCTGTTAGTAAAACAACAAGGAAACTTCGTCATAAATGTTCTACTGCATATGTGAGCTTTTGAGTCAAAGAGGTTGAGAACCACTTGCACAAAAAAATCTTCTACACTTCTCTAATCTGATTTCTTTACAACTGAGCCAGAATATTTAATGGGGGGCGTATGACTTGGTGATTTTTATCCATTGGAAAATAATTCGTCTCTAAAGTGAACTCTAAAGGACAGGTGATTGGAGGAAAGCGTTTGAAAAATAAGAAGACTGATGAGAAGAAAATATTTTCTAGAGGAAGAGCATGTTTTTATATTGTGATGAGCAATTACAAAGACAAAGCAGATCAGAAATGTCCATGAATAAACTCCATAATCCATTTTGATTTCATGGTGACTGTAACTTTTTCAGATTCAGAGTAATTTTATCCTTAAAACTGGTATTACTCATTAAAACCGGAGGGTTTAAATGAGCGTCACAACCTGTAAGAGACGGGGATGGTCATTTGGCACAGAAGATGACGCATATGTGCTGTCTGGATGCATATTTAGAGATATCACACACACACCCACTGCTTCAGTGACTGAGACGCATATATACGTACACACACACTTCTGTGTGAAATTACACCCTTGTATAGTAGTCATCACCATCCACATCCAACCTGTTCTTTTAGAGATGCATTTTGTAGCTTCACCTTGAGAAACTTTGCGAGCACACACACCGGTTTTGCTGTAAAAGCAGCGCGCCGGTTCAAAACTGTCCAAGCAAAAGGTCAATCCCGATCTGTGTGTGCTGAATGAAAGGCCAGCAGGCTTTTGGCATGCTGCAATAGTGATGTATCTTTACAATCTCGCGAGTGCCAAAAAGCACGATTTTTTAGCACTCTTTGGGATGGTAGAAGTTTTATTTATTTTGTTAAATTCATTTTACAATTAGTCATTTAGCAGATGCTTTTATCCAAAAGGATTTTATCAAAATCAACAAAAGAGCAATAATATGCAAGTGCCATAACAAGTCTCAGTTCGCTTAACGCAGTACACATAGCAAGGTTTTTTATTTTTATTATATACTTTATATACTGAATAAAAAGAAAACCGATAGAATAGAACAAGAATAGAGCAAGCTAGTGTTAGAGGCCTTTTCTGATTTTGTTAATTGTATAGTAAATAAAAAGAAAACAAATAGAATACAAAAATATTAGAGAATTAGGATTTTTGTGTGAGATTATAAATGTATTTACTGTAACTTTTGATTCATTTAATGTTTCCTTGCTGAATAGAAGTTTTAAATACTTAAAAATCTAATTGCCAACACCAAACTTGTACACTGTATGACATGCTCGTGTAATATTTCTCTCATTTGCTCATTAAACGATGCTACTTGTGTCTCTTTATTACCAACCAGTTCATTTTCTTGTCATTGTGTATAAAATCACAATATAATAATGCATTTAAGTGCTTGAATTTACCTTTACCTATGCTTTTATACCCCATTTAAGTGGTATAAAAACAAAAGCGTATTCATTGTTGAATTGACCAAATCCAGGATGAACAGGAATGATCCAGATGTGAAATCATGGACTCATTACTCTTTTTTCCTGTTTGTAATGCCCTCTCTTTTTGTTGGTTGGAATGAAATAAAACATAGGGTATGTATTAGTTTGACACCGTGTCAGTGCAGTGAAAGCATGGTGGATGTTCAAGTGCTTCTCCTGTGAGGCTGATGAGTCACAGATAGAAAGATGGCATGTGTCATATGTAGGCGCTAGACGCCACACAGATGGAGCGGATGAGTGTCTCGCTCTCTCTCATTTCTTACCATTTATTTAAAGAGACAAAGACAGTCTGACTGTCAGCCCAGACTCAACACTGGGCAACAGCATTCATGATTAGGGAAAATGACGTCTCACTTGACTTGTATAGTGTCTTTAAATGATTTATAATGTGCAGCTGAAGGAATGGTTCACCTGAAAATGAATATTTCTGTCTCTATCTCATTCTCATGTTGTTCTAAATCGGCATCATTATTATTGGGGTAGTTTATTTTTATTCTGTGAAACACAAAAGGAGATATTTTGAAAAATGTCAGAGTTTTGCATACAATGGTGATGAAGTGAATGGTGATTTATACTTAAGAGCTTAAAAAAAGTACACAAAGTCTCCATACAATGCGATATAATCAAGACTTCTGAAGTCATGCATTTAATTTTCATAAGGATCAGTCTGAAAGTGAAGTGTCTAATCGCTCATCACAATTAAAAGCACAATTGTTCAGTTGAATACAAGATCTGTAGTGAGTATTGCAGAGAATTAAATGCATTCATTCTACTTTTATGATGATCATGTTTTGTAGCTTACCTGTAAAATGACATGCGATGTTGGTAATTTGGAAAGTCCTGAAAATTCTTCCTTACATCTCCTTTTGAGTTTGGAAACAACATGAGGGTGAGTAACTGATGACAACATGTTTATTTTTGGTTGAATCATTCATTTAAATGCTTGTAAGTAGCAAAAGAGTCATAACAATTACATTCATTCATTTGCCATTTTTCATGAATTTTTTTTTTTTAATTCATTACTGTTTTAACATTGTGTAATAAATGTTGCACTTTTTGACATGTTTGTGCAGATGAAAGCATATTCGGCATGAAAAGGTAGCATGTATTCTGATTCTTCTTTGTGAATAACAGTATTCATTAAATATAACAGAACATTTTTCCTAGTTCATAGTCCCACAGAATTCAGAAACATTTATGAATCCTTGCAGATTCAGCAAAATCGGTTTCAACTTTGACCTTTGAGAAAAACAATCCATTGCATCTCATTAGGCAGAGAGAGATTTCAGTATTTCAATAATGGAATATAATTTCTGCTTTACTACGGATTCCACTACAGTCATTTCACTCCATCACTGGAAGTGGGAAATTTTAAGTTATTTAATTACCAGCAATTATTCATAAATCGCAGGCTGTTATCTCCAGCTCTCAGAACCAGAAACATGTTTTTTTTTATCAGACTAAAAAATTCACCCAAGTCAAGTGACATCCATTAATGTCTCAATCCACACGAGTGAGTCGATGAGTTTCTGTTCTCAGCTGAAGTGGTTTTGTGTTTATATGATTCATATGCCATTGTTCATTTGCAGTATTGCTCTTCATACACATCTAAAAAAATTAATAAAGAGCCTGAAGCACACTGGGATGAATCTGTTCGAGAGCGTAATCGATCAAGTGCACTAATGTTATTCTCACTTCAGCTAAATGATCAAATCAAGTCAGATCTAAAGAGTATAGGACAGATTGATCTTATCTATCAGAAATGGATCTATGTATTTCTCTGTCGGTCTATCTATCCATCGTTCTGTCGTTGTAACATTCTATTGCTCTAACATTCTATTTTCTGTGTCTCGTTCTGTCTGTCTTTCTATGGGCTTGTCCAAATACTCACACTTTGCACTTGACCACTTGTCTACGTACATGATGTATTTCCTGTATTTGGCCCAAGTGTGTGAAGAGTGAAGACCACAAGTGTGTGTAGAACTTTTCGTTAAGCAATGGGACATGTGTTTTCAGAGCTTTATTTGGGGGATTTTCAATACTTTGCATTTAAAATAAACGTCTAAATGTCTGTTCAGTACAACAGAACACAAAATGCAGTAGCTAATACTGTTGCTTCTAATTAAGTGATAAAAAGCCGTTGTAAATGTAGTACAAAATGCTACATTCTCATCTTTGCACTAATAAAATGTGCAACACTTTGTTTGCTACCAAGTTATGTGTCATCTATTTAATTTTCACTGGAAAGTTTTCTACAAGATCTTGGCCAAAAATCTGACGATTTATTTCCAGAACATTATGCATGATGGGTTACGCTTAGCCTGGAATACTGCTTTGGAGAGGTATTTGTGGATTTAGTGTGCCTTAAGGGCATTGTGCTTTGGCATTTTTGAGACTGGGACTGTCTTGCACACTTACTTCCTGTTGCATGCACATACTTTGAAGTGTGCAAGACCGCAAATGTGGATATTTGGACTGGCCATATCTTTCTATCTATTGTTCTATCTTTCTGTCTGTCGTTCTGTTGTTCTATCTATTGTCATGTATCTTTCTTTCGTATTGTCCGTCCGTCCATCCATCCATCTATCATTCTCTTAAGACATTATTTTATCTATTCTACCACATTTATTTAATAGCTTTATGCTTAACAGTTGCCTGATATGTTTATTTTTATTTATTCTCTTTTTTATATATTTTTGCTCTGGGTGCAAAACATTGTCCGCAAGATCAAATTTACTCAATTAATCTCAAGCAAAGAATCGTGAAGGTTAATCGTATCAACCCAGATCCATCTCCTCGGATCATTTCACTTGGATGGTTGCCGTCATGTGATGGAATTCGGTGACCGTCATTGTTGTGTCTCCTCCTCCCCTCGCACGACCTTGTGACCTTTGAGCTCTTTCATGATGTCACACCATAGGACTCTGTGACCTCTGACCCCAGGTCCTCAGCGCTTGCTCTCACAGCCAGTGGGAACACAGGGTCTTCTGCACGCTCCGAGCACACACTCACACACATGAGAACAGGGGGAAGGGTGGGAGAAAACCTGCAAGTATTGATACTCCTCAGCAACCGAGTCTGTTGAATATCAAAACTGCGGCCTGCTCTTTGTTCGTCCGACAAATGCACTACAATTGATTAGAAGCTGAATACTAAGAGGAGCATCGGTCTTGAGTGAAGGCGTTCTTCTTCCCATGCTTTCGGAGTTCGAAGGGTCATGCCAAGAGATGGGTCGGTCAGTGTGTGAGAATACACCACGCTTAATTAATGGAGACGAGCCTGTGGTGCACAACATACTTAAAGGAATATTGTGGATTATTTTCGACTTAATGTCTATGGGTGCCATCTGTGCCATGCTGTCGTTTACCTCAAACAATAATTTGGACTCGTCCCTCAGTGAACAGGCGACGCGTTTACAGTAAAACAGAAGTGGAGGAAGCATAGCAGGAAAGCTGAAAGCACTTTATCTTTATCACAACTTACTAAAATAATCAAATTAATTTATATAAGCCTAAAACTTTTCACAATAAACATTCAAAGCAACTATACAGAAAATCATGATGTTTTATAACATCTTTTTTTTCTCATGCCATATTGTCACATTTAGCACATTGGGGCCGGACGATAATATCATTAGAGTTTGCAACGATACAAGCAGTGACGCAGTTGAGATGAGCTATAGCATATGTTGCCCTATGCATGTATACTGTATGTAGATGAAGTTGGATATAACGAGCTGGGGTGAGAATATAGTTACATTTTGCGACAACTGAAACAAACACTGCTCAGATTATATAGTATAGTTATAGTAATACAATATTATGAACATGATCTTACTAATACTATTTTCATAAAATAAAAATGTATAATTTGCAAACAACTTACATGGCTAAATACAAATTAGACATGTAAAATAATGAAATTGATTTGGATAGCACTTTTCACAGTACACATTATTTCAAAGCAACTTTACAGAAAATCACAAAGTTGACATTTATAATATCTTAATATCTTCACTCCTTATAATCACATTTACAGATGATATATCACTTTTAATATCAGGAAAGGTATCTAATATCTAACAACTTTGTATTGCTAATTTAGAATACTTATTTAGTTTAGTTTACACACAGTGTATAGTAATATAGTAGTAGTAGTAATGTAGTTTACAAGCATATAGTACATACTGCTTAAAGTGAGTGAACAGTTGGATATACTTCTAGTAGTTGTGTCATTTGTTATTATTTGTATTATATGTGACCCTGGACCACAAAACCAGTCTTAAGTGTACATTTTTCGAAATTGAGATTTCTACATAATCTGAAAGCTGAGTAAATAAGCTTTACATTGATGTATGGTTTGTTAGGACAATATTTGGTTGAGATACAACTATTTGAAAACTGGAATCTGAGTGTGCAAAATTATCTAAATATTGAGAAAATCGCTTTTAAAGTTGTCCAAATGAAGTTCTTAGCAATGCATACTACTAATCAAAAAATTAAGTTTTGATATATTTATGGTAAGAAATGTACCAAATATCTTCATGGAACATGATCTTTACTTAATATCCTAATGATTTTTGGCATAAAATAAAAAGGTATAATTTTGACCCATACAATGTAGGCTATATTGCTATAAATATACCCCAGCGACTTAAGACTGCTTTTGTGGTCCAGGGTCACATATTATATTAATAATGATTTAAGACTTTCAAAACATTGATGTTTGTTTGAACAGCCTGATAATTGAATTGTTATATACTTGCTATCTGTTAGCATTCCCATTCAACTCAATGGCAAATAACCCAGAATATTCCTTCAAGATCTCAATCACAGGCCGATATTTCCACTAGTTCTTGCTGATGAGGCGATCAGCTAGAGAGCGCGAGAGCTCCTGAAGGACTAAACCATCACGACTGATAACCATGTCAGTGAACGCTCAAAGATAGAGACAGAAGGACGGAGAGAAGAGTTCGATTTGATTACGCTCGCAGACACTCAGGATTTACAGCTAACCTCTGAAAACACGCATATATGGACGCCCTCACAAACACTTAGAGAGTGAAGCAGCCCTTCAGAGACTTTTAATGCTTATAGTACATCCCCGTGGGCTCTTCTGAGACAGACGAAGATCAGAGAGAGGACAAGTGTGACACATTAGAGTAAGAGAAAAGCTTAAGACGGAAAGACAAAGACATAGTGCGAAAGGAAAGGGAGTTTGTGAAAGTGTTCATCAATGTTTGGCTTTTGTCATAATGGTGAAATACAGATTCGGTTCAGTTTTGTGAACCATTTAGAACCACTTCTGTGGCGCTATTATGAGTTCTCATATATCACTTCCTATTTGCTTTTTTTAATGAACAGTTTAAAGCCCTGTATGATTCACTTTTCTATATCCATAATGCACTTAGTGTACAACCAGTGTACTAATTTATTAATGCATTAGCCTAGTGCTAATGAGTTATGGATTTTTTCCCCATTAACTCATCTTAATGCTTAGTTAAAAAAACTGACTTGTTAAGTTTTATTTGAAATGACAGTTTGGTGGATGATTCAGATGAGCTTTATTCAGGTATATATGTACGTCTAACCAATGTTAATGATTAATTTATATTTAGCCTATATATAAGACGTTATCTCATAATCACTTCAATTGGAAGGTTTCCATACAGCATGAAATATAATAAACTAAATATTGTACAATGTAATATGTATAATGCAATTCTTTATATAGTTGACCGTTTCATCAGTATTTGAAATCACTATGAACAAATATGCTTATATTTAACATGATATATAGTACAATGCATGTATAAAACACACATACAGTGCATTATATCATCCCATTGTATTGTTCATCATTATTTGAATAATTTATTATATTTAAGTGTTCTTTTCTTTAGTATTCCATTATACATCAACAACCTGTATATGTTTTGTTAACTCCTTTTCCACCATATAGTGCAATATGTGGCATTCACTATATAGGGAATAGTCAACGAGTGATTTCAGACACAGCAGCACATTCTGAGGAGACAGAGCTAGCAGAAGTTGAAATGTGGGCTTCTTTCTGAATCAAATGAACACTGGGTCACATGGGTATGCGTAGGTACCCTAATCTTCTCAAAACTCGCTGACCCTGCTCTTTCTGCTCTCTCTCTTCAGGCATGGCTCTCTGTGATTCTCATTTGAGCAGAGGTTGGCTGCTGTGGCGTAGGGTGGTGGTGTCTTCAAATGTCAGACTGTCCTCATTAAGACATTCTCAGGTCTAGCGCGGTGACTTTTCTCTCTTAGCGCCGTGGTGCAGAAGTGCAGTTCTTCCAGCAGAGGCAACTGAATCACTGGGACATTTTATTAATGCCTCAACACTCAGCACGTTATGGCCCGTATCTGCAGTTAATGAAGATTTCGGAGAGCCATGACTCTTGAGTCGGTGTTGGGTTGAGCTGTTGTTGCTACGTTGTGATTGTTATGTAACATCAGTGAGAATGCTCTTATAGAAGATATCTCAAAAAGATGGTTCATTCAATAAAACAGGTGCCATTTGTGTCTCTCATATTAGTCTAAAAAATGATAAAAAAAATGAAAAGCTATTGTTAACTTTAATTTTGTATGATACAAATAATTTAATTAATTCTTATATTTCCCCCCTCTTTTGTCTTTATTCATAAATATGTATTTTCTGTATTTTTCCTTGCTGTATTAGCAAATATATCAGTTTTAATGAAAACAAGATATACAATATAAATGACATCTATTGCTGTGATGACCGGAACAAATTCAGTGTCACATGATCTATTTCAATATATTCAATACAATATTTTGATACAATAATAATTGGAATCAATACAGAGGGATGTGTGTGCACTTTTATGTTCATGTGATGTTTTCTAAAAAGAAAACTGACTGAAAGTTTTGACCATGAACAAAATAAATGTATTGTCAGACAGAAAATTGCTACTAGGTAGCGTTTGGGCAACTCAGAGCTGCAAACACTCAGAGCATTTGCCTGAAGGAGACAGATTTGTTATATTATTTTTCGAAGCCAAAAATATGTGCAGTTTGAACCTCAAGGTGATGGCAAGCGGATTCTGATGCTGTGGTCCAACTAATCGTCCTGGCAGGAAGATATAAATCAAAGTACTCAAGAGAAACGTGGTTTTACTCTTAATATACAGACCACTGTATTTCAACTGAAAACATCCTTACGTTTGTCAGGACTGGGAATGCTGCCGTATTTGGTTGTGGAAATGAAACCGTGAGAAATGAAAGATTGTTTTGACATGGATGAGAAGTTGTTGGTCTCCACAGAGCAAGTGTTATTTCTATTGAGGATCCTTTCAGAAAGAGCTAATAATGAGGATGTGCTTCAGATTACGCAAAATAATTGGCTGAAGAAACCGTGCTGTACATGTCCCCTTGATTTACTACTGTTAGAATTAACAGCAGACTGAACTCCAACTGTTTCGTGTGATGCAAACTAATTTAAATGTAATTTATGTATGTATATATATATATATATATATTATGTGTAATATTATTCTGATTGATCTGACTTCTGTTTCAACCCTTCTATACTGTGGTATTTTCAGTCTTAAAATAATGCTTTTATTATAACATAATATAATTGAGAATGTAGTTAAATAATTGTGTGTGTTTTAAAATATTTTTTTTATTTATTTAAAAATGAAAAACTGAGAGAGAGAGAGAGAGAGAGAGGTTTTCTTTTTGGCATTGCAATCATTTTGGCTGAGGATTGTGCTAGTTTGTTTTTCTGGCTTTTCAACTCTGTCACATAAATTCAGTTTCTCACCAAATTACAATTATTTAAGCATTAGAACTACAAGTATAGATACCTGAGTTGCATAAGGTGCTGTGACCAAATTGAAATATTTAATTGCTTTAGGGCTAGAGTTTATTACATTGTTTACTTTTCAGATTTGTGGTTGTTTTGTGGTAAATTCTGACATTTCATGAAAACGGGCCAATTGTTGTAGGAGAGCAGATGAGGACTTAATGTAAGGTATTCTAGAGGCTTCGGGAGGATTGGTGGTGTTCTATGGTTATTTTGATTGTCCCTTCAAACGCGCACATACACAACATGCAGCTGTGACTCACTAGATCCGCATTAGCTTGGGCTAATCCTCTGTGTGCAGGGGACCAGGGGACCGAGGCGGAGGAGCAGATTTCACTCTGAGGGTGGATATGCTCTCAAACCAGTCATTTCCAATTACACATGTCTTAGGCTCTTTTGCTTTCCCGTTCTCTTTCTCTTTCTTTCTCCCTTTTGACAAAAGACATTTGCACCTTTTCTTCAACCTAAGCCACAAAAATATGAGCCTTTTAAAGGTAATCTGTGTATGTTTTCAGAAAATATGATTTCTTTCCCAGATGCTGATATGACTATAAGTAAGCCATTTGAAGTTTGATTACCTTGAGTGGATGCTGAGAATGTTCATATACTAAAACTAATGCATATGTGGCCAGTTTGATCAGCATTAATTAATTAGGCTGACTAATCAAAAATGAATATAATTTGGAGTGTTTATAAGTGTTTACAAGTAGACTTAATGTGGACTTTTAACCTTTGCAATTAATTTCCGTTTTTATCAGTTTATGACAAAACATAACTTTGAGTGTTTAGGTGAGCGAATAATCCTTGATTTAATATTCACATAACTGGAAGGCAATTCAGATATCTAAAAAAAGAAAACGCTTAAAAATCTGTTCGGATGGAGGATATTTGGCTGAAACTGAATTGCTTGAAATTCTATCCTAATGAATATTTTCACTTTTAATCATTTAAGAACATTTATTATTAAGTGCAGCAGATGAGAGACATGATTTTGAACATTTCAAGAAATGTAATGCTAACTGCACCATCACTGTGATCCAGGGAGGATCTAAACCTTCACTAAAAATGAACAGTTTTAACAGTAAAAGACAAAACCGTACAAACCGTTTCCTTGCTAAATATATGGGGAAACATTGCATGCAATTTTTCAAGTAAAATACTGTTAAATTCACCGTTTTTGGAAATTAAAAAAAGCAAGTCATATTATAATTTACATTAGAAAATGTAAATTGACTTTTTCTCAGAATTTCCTTTGTGACAGTTATTTAAATGAAAACCCATCAAACATGGGCTGTTTCTTATTAGTTTTTTCAGTTATGTACTTTAGGGTTTATGTTACATCTTATGTTATTAAATGAATGTTTATTGCATTATTTTAGTGTTGTGTGTTACCATGATGGCATTTGAATGTGTGAATGACACTGTACGCCATTTATAAATTAGTATTTACCTCCGTTTGAGGTAAAGCTACTTGTGATGAACTTTGATTCGTCGTGTGGTTTTTTGTATTACCATCTGCGTCTTTTAGTGGTTGTCAGTGCTTTAAAAAGATACAAATCAGATTTCCCTAACGTAAATTATTCTAATTACTAAAACCACAACTTTTTTTTGTAAAACCTAACATGTAAGATTTACGGTAAGGATCTGGCAACCCAGCTGCCGTTATTTTATAGTAAATCATGGATCAATAATAGCATGACTTGAATGTAACATAACTCACCAACCACAATAAATGCATTACAGATGCAGAACATCCTGTGCTTGTGTCATATGAACATCTTATATATCCCGTCTCTACCCGGCCATCAAATGCTACTGTCATATAATGGTTTCCAGCACTCTCAGCTGGATGGTGGAGTCCTCTGTTGTTCTTCAGGGAGGAGGACAATGGCCGCTCCCAGCTCTCCTCCGTGGGAGGTTGTGTAGATCTGAACCCCGCTGGGGGGAAAATGACTTTGTATTCCAGAACTTTCCATTGCATCTGCTTGACACCTGTTACCAAGATTTGTTGAATGTGACTTTCATGTCGTATAAAACACATCTGTGAAATTTACAGTAAAAATGGCATCTGGGTTGCCAGAACTTAACCCGTAAAAATGCAGTAGCAACATTTTTAGACTCACAGACTGAACTGAAAGATACAGTTAAAAAGCGTATAATTTTTTAATATTTCAATAACTGATGTAATGTTACTATACCAACTTACCGAAGCACTAAAATCTGTTTTAAAGCCAAAAACACTGGGGGTAATAAGAAAACCACATTATGTATCTAAGCTCATCACAGGTAGCTTTTCCACAAGCTGGGGTAAGTATAGAAGGTGCAATACGAAACATGGCAAAATAAAGCAATAAAGAATAACTTAATGTAAGGTTAACATCAAACACTAACATAAAAAAGGTAATACATTAGTTTAGGAACCAATTCTCACTATTAACTAGTTGTTTATGCTTTATACTGCATTATACTAGCATATTGGCTGATTATTAGTACTTATAAAGCACATATTAATTGCGCATGACCATATTTTAGATCCCTTTATCTGAGCCCATTCCTAAACGCAAAAACTACCGTACTAACTATTAATAAGCAAAATTAGGTTTATTGATGCAAAAGTTGTAGTTAATCATTAGTTAATAGTGAGAATTGGTTGCTAAAGTAAAGTGTGACCAGAGGAACTAACAATAAACTATCAAAAGTTTGTTGAACTAACAACAAAAACATCAAATGTGACACGTCACACAGGGAATTCTGGGAATGTAAATTTGTCAAATGTTTTTGTAAGATTACTTTCTATTTCATTTTCCAAAACTATAAATTTAACAGCATGTCCTGTTAGATTTATTACCATTTTTACCATATACTAAAGGAACTTGCCATTAGCCAAATAACAGGTGTTTATCTTAGGATTTTTATTGTGCTTAACTGATCAAATTCTAATAATTTTAAACAGTGTAGGATGCACAACATTGTTTTAGCACTGGTTTGGTTAGGTTACAGTTATCAACTGGTAGCCACAACATAAAGGCCCATACACACTGGGACGAATATCGGCGTGCGTTATTCGCCAGCGTTTTTCAACATGTTTTTTGTGTTCACACCCAAGCGATTTTCGCTGACGATGAGCCGAGTGAACATGCAAATTCATTCCCTGACATTAGATGGCGCTTAATGTAAAACAGAAATACCCCGGTACACAAGGTGGCGCTGCGCAACTTTACGCTTCTGACACTCGCTTGTCACTCAGAAGAAGAGAGCAAGTATTTACGCGCTTGTCAAAATCATACAAAGAAAACATGGATATTTCAAGCACCAGTAGCTCCAGCAGCTCCATCTTGCCTTGCATCTTCTTTGTCTTCTTATTTCTTCCCGGCAGTGTAGACGTTACTTGGCGTATATCTTCTTCGTCGTTACGTATGTGTGCTCGGCAAGACTGTTTTGTGTTTGAGCGCCCCCAAGTTGTGTTTTACTGTAACTTCAGCTGCTCCAGACACGTGAGCAAAAGCGCCAATCTCATTGGTTGGATAGTTTTTGACGCAGCGCGTCAAATAAAAAAAACGAACCCGAGGCGTTTTTAAATAAATGACGCTTTTACGCGTGGCGTTTTTCACGTCGGTGTGCACACTCACATTGGCGCCCTTTGTTTAGTCACGAGGCGTTAAACGTCGGCGAATATCGCGCGGAAATTCGTCCCAGTGTGTACGGGCCTTAAGGTTATAGGTTTGAATCTCAATCATCATCTATCACCAGTCAGACTTGTTTGCCTTGTGTTTCTCCAGAGAGATTGGATAACAGTGCATCCAAAACGGCCATTTATTATCCTAGTTAGGATGCAGTATAGTCATTCAATCTTCTTTTAGTAAATTGCTTAATTTGTGGTCAGCAGGCTTATTTCAATATGACCGAAAAAAGGAAAGCTCAAACTTTAAATAATAGACCAATTGAAGGAAGCAAATAAGCATCAAAAGCTATGTCTAAGATCACGATCCTACTATGACCCTAATTAATATCTGAGAATGCCGAGTGCAAGTCTGCCAAATTTCTGGTCAGATATATTATCTCAGCTTCTGCTGCCTGCTGGAGGATCGTAATTACTTTTTTGCCAGCGGCACAGCAGAAGCTCCTACACAATGAAACGGAGAAACAACAGGGACTGTAATTTACATCAAGCCAGCAGATAACTAGCAGGGTGTTCATCATTTGGAGAGGTTATTTACTAACAGATAGGTTATGTTCATTAACTACTGGAGAAAAAATAAAATCATTTTGAAATTCTGACCCTACCATCTGAATGTCGCAGCAGAAATCGAGACTCATCAGACCAGGCAACGTTTTTCCAATCTTCTATTGTCCAGTTTTGGTGATCCTGTGTGAATTGTATCCTCCGTGTGCTGTTCTTATCTGACAGGAGCGGCACCCGGTGTGGTCTTCTGCTGCTGGAGCCCATCTGCTTCAGGGTTCGACGTGTTGTGTGTTCAGAGATGGTATTCTGCATACCTTGGTTGTAACGAGTGGTTATTTGAGTCACTGTTGTCTTTCTATCATCTCTAACCAGTCTGTCCATTCTCCTCTGACCTCTGACATCAACAAGGCATTTTCATCCACACAACTGCCGCTCACTGGATATTTTCTCTTTTCCTTAGAAATGGTTGTGCGTGAAAATCCCAGTAGATCAGCAGTTTTTGAAATACTCAGACCACCAACAACCATGTCACGTTCAAAGTCACTTAAATCCACTTTCTTCTCCGTTCTGATGCTCGGTTTGATCTTCAGCAAGTCGTCTTCACCACATCTAGATGCCTAAATGCATTGAGTTGCTGCCATGTGATTGGCTGATTAGCAATTTGTGTTAACAAGCAATTAAACAGATGTACCTCATAAAGTGGCGTGGTGTGTGTGTGTGTGTGTGTGTGTGTGTGTGTGTGTGTGTGTGTGTGTGTGTGTGTGTGTGTGTGTGTGTGTGTGTGTGTGTGTGTGTGTGTGTGTGTGTTTTCATACCTTAAGTATGTTATATTATGGTTTTTACAAGTGTGTATATATTTTAATGTGAAATAATAAATACATTAAAAATAGAATTGCAGTACAGATCAATTATATTTTAATGTAAAAACTATGATTATCTTTCTGGACATCATGTCCTCACATCAACCCTGTAACTCTTTTATCTCATATTTTATAATATGACTGAAAATCTCCATGAAAATCTAAAAGTTCTGCATATTAATTTAATTGTCCTTCTAATAGCCTGAACATGCGGAGGTGAACAATGTCTGTCGTGTCAGGCAGATCTTGCTTGTGGCAGTGTTTGGCCAACATATAATTGATTTAATTGGACTATAAACACTCTGGGATGAAATTGAATTAAGGCCGCTACAGTGGTTTAATTAAATGCAATCCTAATGTACTTCATTAAGAAGGCTGTGGCTGGCAAATTAGACAGTAAAACTGAATCATTCAGAAAGGCTCATGAAATCTCAATGGGTTTCATAAATGATTAACAAATGGTATGGCCAAAGCTCATGTAAATATAGATGAGGGAGAAACATTTAATGTGACTCAAGCCACAAGAGGAATATATGTGGAAATGGTTTGGCTTATTTTTCGACAATTGTCCCAAACTAATTTAAACTGGCTTTCTTATAAATGGAGTGGTAACGTGGTGATCTTAATAGTTTATCGTACAAAAATGAACTACAGTGTTCTTAAAATCAAACTATAAAAATGAAGCTATTTGTGGTACTAACTAAAAGCTCAACAGGCTCGTGTTTATAAATTCAGCATTTAGTTCTTAAACTTTGATGGTGGAATTTGGGCAGCTAATAATTCACCGCACTAAACACATTGAGGTCGACACAAACCATGTCTATTCTCACTGTAATTGAACCCGTATTTAATATTTAATCTTATTTGTTTTGTTCATGGTTTTTAATATAAAAGGGTACGCCACGCAACCCATCCACTTTGGCACTGGTGTAACTTGGCTTCAGTTCATACTGGGGTCTACAGAACAGCAAACACCCAGTAACATGCTAATATTGCAGGATTTTTTGCTTTGTTCAAAAAGAAAGGCCTGTAGATTTTGAAATCACATTATAGCTCCTTTAAAATGGTGTTTGCCTGACTTTCTGTGATGGCTGCAAGTTTTAAAGACATTTAAGGAAGTATCTCTACAAATATTACTATTAGCATTGTCGTAACATTATGATAAGTGTTTTCAGTATACGGTTCACCTGGTTATGTTGTATTGTTGTTATGCAACCTGCAGAACAATCATTTGACCTACTGGCTCCTATAAGATCTCTGCCAGTGCTATTACAGATCTCCTGATATGTTTAGCTGGCAACATATACTGTGGGTTGAAGGCATACTTTGGCATCCTGTAAGCGTAGCCCATATGGATTAAGAAAACGGGAAGAAAGATGACTCATCAGAACATGTTACGTTTGTTTCATTGCTTAGGTCGACTACAGCCAAATGTTTTATTTGCGGCAGACATTGTTGCCCACATTGAAGCTTATCCAAATCAAGACATTCCTACTTAAACAGGAAGACACTTTCTGACCAAAGTGTATTTTTTTTTAGGAGTGGATTAATCTGAATGCTTGATACCACAATAATAGTCTGTCTGACGGCCGTAAATTGAGCAGAAGCCAGTTAAAACTTTGAGCTTTGGATAGTACATGTCTGCAGCATGCCTTAATATGTCAGTGAATGACTGTGGAGCATCTGAGGATGATGCTTACATATCCAGTTTATGAACCCTTTACATTGTTTTGCATTGGCATGGAAAAAAAATGCTTTCCGTATAACAGCCCTGACTGAAATTCCTGCTTTGTGGTGTTTATAACAAATTATTTGTCGAGACGGGTGCAGAATCGGTTCTGTGGTCATTTTTGAGGTTGTGCTTTTAAGCAGTTTAGCAAAAACTCGGTAAAATGTCCATCAAGGATAGATGCTAAGAGCCTGTGGGTATTTGAGAGCATGTGTTTTACTTGCTTTGAAACTTGCTAGTTGAATTAGTTTTAGAAACATGTCCGGCTAAAAGTGCAGATGGTGTGAAAAGCATTGATATTACCATCACGGCTCAGAGCAGTTGACTGCCGATAAAGTCAGCAGGCCATGACCTTTCGACAGAATATGTTTTGTATATCTGTTTTGTATTAATAACACAGCCTTTCAAAATATTCTCATTTTCTAGAATTCAGCCTCTCAACTGAGAATGAAATCATCTCTCATAAGAGGATGTCCTCAGTGACTGGAGGCTGTTGCTAGACATATTTATAACTTGACTCGATTCACCTCTTCAGCAGAGAGTCTGATAAAATCACAAAGCACTCTGTTCATCGGGACTGAAAAGGTCAGAAAGGAGGTCTGTTGGTAAATTTAATAGCGCTCTCAGAGTAGACATCATAACTGGACTTTTCAGAATGTTCCAATAGAATGTCAAAGGAAGCCAAAAGTAACAATTTCCTGTTTTTGGCTGCTCTATTTCTAATATATAGGTGCAGTTCTTAGAAAAATCAAAGGGAAACATCTCGCTTTCACAGAATACTCAAAGTAAAGACTGTTTCAGAACATGTTTAAGTGATAGAGGCTGTTATAAGGATCGATAAAAATAACTACAGCCCACAGAGTCCCATTAATGATTTTTTTTTCCATAATGTGGCTGTACTTCTTTTCCCATTCAATTTTCATCACAAAAGGTAATTTTATAATACTCTATAATCGAAGGCTTGGTTTTAGTTTAAAGATAAATAAACCATTTTTATTTTGGTCAAGTTTTTCAAGTTACTTCCAATTGATTACACTCAATTCAGTCCAAGGTCATGCTTCATGAAGCACTACGTAAAATATTAGTAGCCCTGTACATTATTCTTCATCTCTACATCATGTTTCCTTAACGCATCATTAGTAGTCCATATGACATGGGCATACTTTTCCAAGTTTTGAAGTCATGTGATATGAGTTTTTGTATTATAGAATCACATGGATCTTATGAAGAACATTAGAAGAGCATCTGATGGCAAGTAAAGCTTTGCTTACATAATTTAGAGCTAATGAATGGAATGGACCTGTACACTAAAACAAAATGTTTTGTCTTGTTCATTTTACTCCAATATTTGTTGTTAAAACAACACAGTTCACAGTTGTCAGTTCACCTTTTACTCCTTAATCACGTTCTGTACAGTGTACATACTATAATTCACTAAAATACGTGAGTGACAACTAGGGCTGTGCGATTAATCGAAATCGAAATAAAATCGTGATTTGAGCTTGCGTAATTTCTAAATCGCTTTATAGCATGATTTTTTTCATGCCCCTTGCCCCAACCTCCCGCAGTATGCTATTCGAACCAATCAGAATGCAGCGCGCCTAAATTGAGCGCGAGAACAGAAAATACCGGGCATACAAAACAGATAGTATGCTAAAGAAACAGGGAAGTTGAGTTCAGAACAGGATAAGGACTTGGTGGCCAAAAAAAATGCATGTTGCATGTTGTTTTGTTGGATTTGATTACTCACATATACATATAATATATATATTGTATTTTGCCATATGTCTGTTCTAGAGACATGTTACAACTTTTTGGGAAAGGTCTAATTGGTTTTCTTTGGAAATATGTTTCAAATTCACACAGAATGCATTTATAACTGTAAAGCATGTCTGTTTGTGTCAAAATCGTAATTAAAATTGAAATCGAATAAAAAATGCAAGAAATCGTGATAGGTTTTTTTTGTCCACATCGCACAGCCCTAGTGACAACCGAGTGACAATTCGACAACTGCATTAACTCCTGAGAAATACAAGTAGTGACAACCGCATTTACAGAAATTCTGCGCAGTGTGTATAAAACTGAACTGAACAAAGAAGTGAAAGAAGTCTTAACCTTAGCACATTTTGACATGGGACTATAGTTGCGCTCACGAGCACTGCGGTAGTTTTAGTGTTGCCAGATCTTCATAGACAAAAACCCCCAAACAAACAAGGACAAGCACAAACACACAAAAAACAATTTATCCACAACATACCATATTATTAACTCCATAAAGTGCCTATCTTTATGAGCTAAGACCAAACAATATGCCTAAGAGTGCTTGTAAATATGAGGACATGGCAACACTGCAAGACAGCGCTCTCTAAAGCAGCCTCCCGAGCATAAACACAACGCTGCACGTCTATCAGCGGGAGTTTAGTTAAAATCAATGAATAAAAAGTGACAGATACCAAATTACTCAATTCTTATTCACTGCTGTTCTGTACACACATGGAATGATAATTCACGGGACTCACTCCTGCATTTAAATGCGGTTATTTAAATATGTGGCCACATTTAGTTTTTCACCAAAACACTATTGTATTGTGCTTAATTAACTTAAACTGTTTAATTTTCCACTATAGTTAATTATCGATCGTTAGGCTAACGTAAAGGGTTTAATTTTCGCCATTCAAAAAGATGAATATGACGATTTCCAAAGCATTTGATGAAGATGGCATGAAGGAGGTGCCTAGCGTCAGAGCTAGAAGTATCATGTACTTCTATGAATCATAATGACGATGTTGTGTCGACATTTACACACATACATACAGTGGTGTTCATTAGGGTCTCACTGTAAATCTGTTTCATTTTTTTTATAATTAGGGTTTTGAAAAGTTAAAACTATTATGTAAAATGTTTCAGGAATATTAGAAAGTCTGCACTATTTGTATGATAATCAAATTCAGATTTATATCTGAAAATGTAAAAATTATCATAAAAATACAGAATGGCTCATTGCCACTCTGTCAGTGGTTTGCCAGAAAATGTAAAATGGCAAATCATGCCCAAAAGGTTGCCGACCCCTGGCCTATACAGCGAGGAAGTGAACTGTGCAGAACAATGACTCCTGTAAATGATTCAATCCGATTCGCCAAACACTTGAAAAATGTACGTTTTCCCTATTGCTCATGTGCCAGTGATTATCCCTCTGCGTGCCTGCATGTTGGTTCATGTGCCATAGGTTGCTGAACCCTTGGTATAGGCTCTCATTGATCTGCAGGTTACGATGTTCATCTCAAAATGAGCAAGAACTGTTATGATACGTTTATTTATTTAGTCAGTTACAAATTTTGCTGCATTAAATAAATACTGATATGTACAGTATATAAGACAGCTTTCCATCTGGGACCATGTGCTGCATTCTAGCTTTCCCTGTAGTTTTCCTGGATTAATTAGGATAGAAATTGAGAATTTATTCTAGCTGTTATACTAACTGTCAGCGGATTAGCATGCACACTGAGATGCCAGTAGCGTAGCTGATGCTAATTAGCATTTAAATTCAGTAAACCCAGGCAATGCACTGATGTTAAACTGAAGCTCTCTCACCTGTACATTTTAAAGCAGAAGTTATTAGAAGGGCTGACAGTTTTTAGTGTTATTCATTAAAACACAGACATTTTTTTCAGGCAGATTTGACAAACTCATGTAAAATGGATTGCTTTGGACTGTAGCAATAATAGTATTATTTATAATTATTGTTTAGAAATATATTCGCTTTGCAATTATTGTATTAACAAATGAACAGAGTGCATTTTCCTTTTGAAATCGCAGTTCCTCTTGGCTAATTCTAAATCTTTTATTTGCCAATGTGCACTTCCTCTTTGTGCACTACATTAATGATTATCCATGATTACGTAATAGTAAATCAATTAATGAACACAAGCTGTTTTAAGCTCAAGCGGATGCATCATTAATGTCGGCCGTCTGTCTGTTACAAGAGGATAAAGAAAAACAAACTAAGGTCGCCAACAATCGGCTTTCTGTGAACACATTGTAACTTAAATCAGCAACAACAGGCAACGTCCTCAAAAAAAACCCTCAGGGTTCAGACAACTACTTCAGTGTTTTAGTGGGCAGTGGGGGGAAAAGACTAAAGCGGGTCTGTTAATTACCTCATTTTCTTCGTCTCAGCGAATACTGATATATTTCCAAATGATACAGTAAATTGATTGGCATATTATATAATTGATTTGATTAGTTTGTTTAATTAATTGACAACCCTAGCCTAAATCTTAAAAGCCGAGTCATGTCTTTCTTTAATCAGATGCATTGGCGAAGGAGTAACACCAGCCAAGCGCTGGGGAACATCTGTTGAGTTAGTCTGCTTTGCCCCAGACAAGGAAAGCTGTCATGATGAGTTTGCAGTGATGGGAAAGAGGATGAACAGCAGGTATGTGAAACTGGAAATTCAAATCAAAGATGACACCAAGAACATATCGTGTCTCTGGTTGGGAGACAAAAGTCCAGAGTGGAAATTCAACAAGCTGTTAAACACATGAGCCTGAACATTTTGTCCATCTCATTCTCTTACGCAATTTTGCTTCTCAAGTAACCGGACCCAAGCAAACCATAAATGTGTTTGCACATCTCAACAGTAGCAATCAATTCAAAATGTATTTCCTAAATCTATCAGAGTGACTGCATGCTTCATTTGGTTTCTGCACTTCCCGTCTGTCCATGTGTATGTCTCTGTTCTACATTGTTTCCAGTAATGCTGACACAGATGTTTTATCGCTGTAGATACACTGTGTATTTGCCAGGGTAAATTATTGCCTCAGTCTAAATTTGTCTTTTGTGTTTGGAAAATAAATATTTAATCTGGCCTATAAGCGTATTGCCCCGTTTGCAAAATGATTTAAAGCACTAAGCAGAGTCCCAGTGAGTTTCCTCACAAACACTATTCATTTTTCTCTCATCTGCTTATGCCGAGTTCACACTGCATGATTTTCAAAGTCATCGGATCGCTGTTGTTTTCACATTGTACGACTATCTGGGGTAGCATTCAGACGCTGCTGTGTTCACATTGCACGACTATCTGAGGTAGCATTCAGCCGCTGCTGTGTTCACATTGCACGACTATCTGGGGTAGCATTCAGCCGCTGCTGTGTTCACATTGCACGACTATCTGAGGTAGCATTCAGACGCTGCTGTGTTCACATTGTACGACTATCTGGGGTAGCATTCAGTCGCTGCTGTGTTCACATTGCACGACTATCTGAGTAGCATTCAGTCACTGCTGTGTTCACATTGCACGACTATCTGAGGTAGCATTCAGTCGCTGCTGTGTTCACATTGCACGACTATCTGGGGTAGCATTCAGTCGCTACTGTGTTCACATTGTACGACTATCTGGAGGTAGCATTCAGTCACTACTGTGTTCACATTGCACGACTATCTGAGGTAGCATTCAGTCGCTGCTGTGTTCACATTGTACGACTATCTGGGGTAGCATTCAGTCGCTGCTGTGTTCACATTGCACGACTATCTGAGGTAGCATTCAGTCGCTGCTGTGTTCACATTGCACGACTATCTGGAGTAGCATTCAGTCGCTGCTGTGTTCACATTGCACGACTATCTGGGGTAGCATTCAGACGCTGCTGTGTTCACATTGTACGACTATCTGAGGTAGCATTCAGTCACTGCTGTGTTCACATTGCACGACTATCTGAGGTAGCATTCAGACGCTGCTGTGTTCACATTGCACGACTATCTGAGGTAGCATTCAGACGCTGCTGTGTTCACATTGCACGACTATCTGGGGTAGCATTCAGACGCTGCTGTGTTCACATTGCACGACTATCTGAGTAGCATTCAGTCACTGCTGTGTTCACATTGTACGACTATCTGGGGTAGCATTCAGACGCTGCTGTGTTCACATTGTACGACTATCTGGGGTAGCATTCAGTCACTGCTGTGTTCACATTGCACGACTATCTGGGTAGCATTCAGTCACTGCTGTGTTCACATTGTACGACTATCTGGGGTAGCATTCAGACGCTGCTGTGTTCACATTGCACGACTATCTGGGGTAGCATTCAGACGCTGCTGTGTTCACATTGCACGACTATCTGGGGTAGCATTCAGACGCTGCTGTGTTCACATTGTACGACTATCTGGAGGTAGCACTTCAGACGCTGCTGTGTTCACATTGCACGACTATCTGAGGTAGCATTCAGACACTGCTGTGTTCACATTGCACGATGGATCGGCGACAGGAGGTCACACACTGCATGACTTTACAATAGGAAGAATCGCAGACAACTCTGTCTGGTCCACAAACTACAGTCAAACACACACGAGAAGTGAAGGAAATAACGCAAGATCATGCTGATATTATGGTCTATAAGTCCTCCCCGAACACACAATAATTACCAAAGATGACTTGTTAACACATACTTCTGCTGGGAAATTTGTATAGGCCTATACTCAAATCTAAGTAGGCTATACTTGAAAGTGAAACCAACGTGTTGTGCTTTTAATGAGTTTATTTCTTATAGCCTATAAAAGCCCTCAAAGTGATGAAAAATAAGAATGCAATAAATCCTTTGTCCTTTATAGAAGAATATTATTTACAGGAAAAACCCTAGCCCCTTCTTCATCTTCATGTAGCCTACTGTTCTGTATACTCTAATGCAAAAATGTAGGCACGCTGTTTGTTAATCGCTTAAAAAAAAAAAAAGTCCTCCCTGAACTTCCCGCTGCCCTGTATGTCTCTCTCTCGTTGGCTGTAGGTCATCACTGAGGTATTTTTCAGTCAGAACTCATTCACACAGCAGGATTGTGAATCGCGACAGCTCCAGATATTTAGCATGCCAAATATTTCACGGGTGTCGGCGATTCCCTCAGATCGTGTCTTTGATAATTCATACTGCACGATTTGTCACTCACGTGAACGAGCACCAATTTGCCTCCGATTTGAACGGGAGCAGGCGGTCTAACATTACCCCGTTCCCGACGTCCTTTCAGAACAGCATATCTGCGCTTTATTCTTATCGAGCACCGGTACAGCACTCAGACCGTTATGCACGCGCTGCACGCATGAAACAGTGAAACAGAAACGTTTTATTTGCGGGGTCTGAGCACAGCATGTGCAACGATGCTCAGAGCAGGCTAGCAGATATAATATACGGCTCTCAGACAGAACAGGCAGGTTGTGATGAGTGACAGAGCAGAATAAAGATGGAGCAAAGTGTGAATGCGATGATGCGATGTCTTTGAAGGACGTTCAACTAGTCTTTTTCTTTTTTTCTTTTCTTTTTTTCTGTATTATGCTTATCCTATCATTTTAAATGACAGACTGTGTCGAATTTATTTATTTTTTCTCTGCTGTACTTTTCCTACTATGTTAACAGCAAAATGTTAAATTCATTTAGTATTTTGACAAGACTAATAAAATATATATTAGGCTAAACCTAAATGTTTTTCCTATTGTGTTGTAGGCTGAATGTTAGCCTAAACTTATTGTATCCTGACAAAACGAATAAAAATAAGGATTACAATTTTTATATAACTTTTTTTTCTCTCTGTGACACTTTATTCCGTGTTGGCAGCAAAACATTTTTCTGTCAATAAATTCAAGACTCTTGACAAGACGAATAAAATAAATACAATTTTGTGCAGACTACACTTTTATTTGTTGGCCTATCTGTCTGTCTTTCATCAGAAATGTGAAGAAACAGTGAGGAATAAAACCTCAAACAGTCCCGCGCAGACCTCTGCATCACAGATCAGATTTCATTTATCACGTGAAGAGAGATGACTGACAAGAAGAGTGAGGTGACACAGACGATGGTGGAAGAGTTTCAAAACGAAATGTAAAAGCGCCCTTTTCAAGCCTGTTGACTTCTGAGTCTGACATTAATCTAAGTCAGGGGTGGTGCCCACACTTTTGTGTGCGGATCTACTTTTAAAATGAGAAACTCACCAAGATCTACCAAATGAAAAGAAATGATAAAATACATATTAAATTAAATAAATAATTAAAAAAGCTTGTTGGGATGTATCTTTGTTGCATTCATTTAATAATAATAAATAAAATATTTGTTTAATATTATTCACTATTCACGAAGCAATCAGTAGTTCCTCTGTAAGAACAAGCTGTTTGGAGCGTCTGGTGCCTGTATTATGCACTTAAACACCACTGATCCTCACAAACTTCTCCAACACACACGAGCATCCGTTATAACACACTCGCTGTATTCAACTACGTGAATATACTGAGCTGTATTCAAGCAGAAATATGAGTGAGCCGAGTAAAGTGATCGAGAGCGCACATACACAGTACGTTTGCGCATCATTTATAATGGACATAACGCACACCTAGTGCACGATCATGTCACTGTAACCAGCTTTACCTTGATTGCAATAGTCGTCCATCAAAACTTTAGGCTACTAGTGTGACACTGGCTTCTTTTATCCAGCCGAGAGCTGTAGTTTGCGTATCATATACTCATACAGCGGTTTTGAGCCACCGTTCAGTCTGTATTCACACAGCGATGAGAAACGTGCTGCTCCGAAACAGAATACGTAGAGAGGTGGTACTGTTATTTATTTATAGGCTATATATTTTTTTACATGACTTAACATGCGAGTCATAATATTAGTGAATATATTATATTGTAGTTTTATCTCTCGCCCCCCTGGTTGAGAAACACTGACCTAAAGCGCATCTTCCAGCATTGCCTTCGTGATCGATCTATTAGGCATCCCTGATCTAAGTGATGTTTAAAAGAAAACATTTCTCATTTATTTGGTTCCACAGTATTTGCTGATTTTTATTTTATTTAAACAGTGCTTGACGCCGAATTGCTGCTGATATTAAAGTCAAAGTAAAACGCGCACGGCGCTTACAGGGTATTTTAAACCTGAGGAAAGTGAGGAAAATAGGGAAAACTCAAACGACCCCCGCACCACGGTGATACCGTTATAACCGGTGTGACATCAGGTCGATTAACCGGTGGGAAAATTTCCTCACCGTCACAACCCTAGTGTGAACTTGGTGGTAGCATTTTATTGAGCATACAAGTTTAAATAGCAATATATAACAAAAATATCCTTTTTGACATCAAATTGAATCGTTTTTTTATGGTTGACTAATGTTATATATTAATGTATTCTGGATAATATTGTTACAGGTCCCGGGCAGTCGAGAAGACTGTAAGCAGTAATCTTAGTAGTAAATGAGAGAGACAAGAGTTAGTGGTTGCTTTCACGGTCCTCTTTGTTGTCTTTTAATACACATACACATTTGCATTTCAGAGTCAGTAAGACACTTTGAATCACAAAGTAATTCATAAACATGTTGGAAATAATAATACACACTGTATGACGTAAGATACTTAAATCAAATCACAATAATGTTAAATAAATGAATAAACAAATAACCAAATGAAAACGTAACCATATGTACCGAAATGCTCTAATTCTTATACAAAACTAGCTGAATTACTGTCTCAGGTAAACAACTCCGGTGAGTAGTTGTACACATAAATTACTTAGATAAATACATGAAAAACATCTTAAAATTGTTAATAAAATAAATAATGAGTTAAAATAAGTTATTTGTACATTAAAGCATGTAAATTAGAGTTTGATATGACATTTAATTCATTTAACTAACCTTAGTAGTAAATGAGAGAGACAAAAGTTAGTGGTTGCTTTCACGGTCCTCTTTGTTGTCTGAGGATGCGCTGCAGTCGCCACGGTAACTCAACTCTCTCAACTGACACCAAGAATTCAGAAAATGCTGCTGAACTGTCCAGTGTAAACTCATTATAATACATTTAAGTAATTTAAATAAAACTTAAATATATATAGAAATAGAAATAAACATAAATAAAAATGAAATACATACAAATAATTTAATTTGTGACCCAAACTATATGTAGGGGGGTCACAAATTAAATTATTTGTATGTATTTCATTTTTATTTATGTTTATTTCAAGTTTAAATAGCAATATATAACAAAAATATCCTTTTTGACATCAAATTGAATCGTTTTTTATGGTTGACTAATGTTATATATTAATGTATTCTGGATAATATAAACCAAGAAATACCTGGAAGAACCTTATTTTTGTGCATTAAAGAGATCAGAAGTGTTTGAGTGCCAGTTTGGACTGAGCCATAATTTACTTAACTTTTTTTGGGGGGGTGAACCCCTCACTGGGTCTTTGCCCTTTTAATGCACTTTGCACTTTGACCATTCAATGTTTATCCGTCAAAGTATTATTTCCATCTCAGAAAACAGGATGCAAAAAATGGTTAGATCTTGCATGCAAATGTGGTCAGTCTCGAATGGGGCAGAAGTGATATCAAGCTTGAAGAAGCAGACCCAAGATGAAGATGAAAGCAACTCAGTTTAGAAACATTCTGGCCCTTTTCTCTTAGATAACACATCATCTATAATTGATTGACCCAGATCTCTGATAACACTCCCCTTAAGTTACATGAGTATATATATATGGTTTCTATATTTTCAAGTTTATATTTGGTATATTTACACATATATATTTATTTATTCTAGGCATTTTCTCTCTAGAGCCAACAGCCAACCTACAATCACAGACTAATTGTCAGGCCTCTGTATTTGGCACCATTGATGAATGCATACAAATCTAAATAATTAGTAGCATTTCTTGTGTACAAATAAATATTGTCAGCTTATTAGTGAACAATTCTTTTCAGTCTGTGGCTTCTGTAGGCTGTGGTTTGAACGTGTAATGTATGTGCAGAGGTGATATTTGTCTAACACATGGCAGTGCTTCCCTCTTATGACAATTAATCCTCGTTATAGCCAGACTAATGAAATGATCCCCCCGGGAGATGCCTGCAAGTTAGTGTTTATGTGTTTGCATATCATTGTTCATCCCTGAGCAAAAAAAAACCCTCTCTAAATGCTAAACACACCGCGGTTAGTTGTAGTGCTTCATAATTTGTTGATAGATTAGTACATGTGGTCTCCGGTCTTGGATATATCCCAACATTCTTGTTTGAATTCTTAGTGAGGTCTCAAATGAATTCTCAAGTAGTTTGCTAGACAAAACCTCTTATGATTTCCACATCATCTTACACTTTTCATTTCAGTAAGTGACTCATACACTCTTTAAAATAAAGCAGCTTCAAAGGGTTCTTCAAGCGATGCCATAGAAGGACCAGTTTTGGTTCCACAAAGAACCATTCAGTCAAAGTTTATTTAAAGAACATCTCTTTCTTACCATTTTATAATCTGAAGAAACTTCTTTCACCACAAATAACCTTTTATGAAACAGAAAGGTTCTTTAGATGTTAAAGGATCTTCTATGGCATCGTGTGAAGCACTGTCATTTTTAAGAGTTTATGCTGATTCTTTAGTTCTGTGAGTTAATTAAGTGAAGGATTTGTTAGACTGATTAAAACCAAGTCTTCTGGAAGATTCATTAAAAGAACTGACTCACGAGACTTGATTGTGAATCAGACTGCACAGATCATGCTGTATTATTCTTTACATGTTCAGCCTGCGAGCTAACTGCTTTTTGTATTATTATTGCAGGTTTTTTGTGATATTGTTGTCACGGCCCCTCCTCTGCTTCGCAGGGGCGGTTCCTCCTGTAGGCAGAGGAGGGTCGTTAGTGATTGGAGCCACCTGGGCTCAGGGTATTTAAACTGCTTCACTGACCACTCTGTCTCTCTCTGCTCCTCCAGGTATGATCCTGTTTTGGTTGTTCCTTTGTAGTTTTACTTAGTTTCCACTCAGTCATGTTCACACACACACAGATTCACACATCCATGCACTTTGCATACACTTTACATTATGACATTATCACACCTCATTCCTTTTTCTTTGTTTAAAGTTAATAGTTTTGGTTTACAATAAAGACAACCTTTTTTGGCCTATACCTTGTTGTGCGTGTCCCCTCATTTTTGCCACAGGCTATGAGCCGGCCTGTGACAAGTGGGGGCTCGTCCTTAAGTTAAAGTGAATTGTACTTTAGTCTTACTTTAGTATTTTACTTTAACATTTTGTCACAGTTGATTAACGGTTTTGTCTAGTTTGTCTTTGTCTTATCATTGATACGTTTGTTTATTTGTAGATTGGCCTATTTGATTATTGTTTTGGAGTGTACTAACTTGGGTTAGTAGTTTTTTAGTTTAGTTCAGATTGCCAAACTTTTGTTTGAGGGGATGCTTTGGTTGGGCCAAATTTGTTGGAGAGAGCGTTGAGAGCCATATGTTCCTTTTGTTTAGTTAGCTTTGTAGCTAAGTTTGGTTAGCAATTCACTTTGGGCCTTTTCTGGGTTTTTGTTCAGGTGGGAGTCCTCTCCTGTTGAGGCTTATCAGCGAGTGTCAATAGGAGGCTCGTGGTGTTTTTGTTTTAGGTGGCAGTGAACGTGGGTAGAGCTTCCATTTCCCCTTTCCCCTACATCGGCTCGGGAGCACCTCCGTGGATATGGGGGGGCCGCCAGTTTCTGGTTGTCTTTTCCAATCCACTGGTTTTGTGTGCATAAAACCCCACCACATGTGACTGCACGAAGACCAGGGGCAAGTTAGTTAGCTGTTTTTGGAGAATAGTGGGGTGTGGCTCCTGTCCTTAAACCCAGACTGGCAGCAGGTGAGTTGTTTTTTTTTGGGACATTTGTAATAGTTGTATTGGTTGAGGAAAATGTCTTCTGTTCTGAGTAGTTTTGTTCAGGCTCCTTCAGAGTTAGCCTTAGAGTTGTGTACTAAGGAGCAGTTATTTGAAATTGCTGAACATTATCAGATTGAGATTGTTGATAAAAAACTTAAAGAAACTGTTAAAGCTGGATTAAAGCAAGGTCTTCAGGAAGTAGGTGTTTTTTTGGGTCAGTCTGCTAGTAGTGAGGGTGCAAGCTTTCATTCTAGCCCGTCATTAACTTTTGAGCAGCAGAGGGAGCTGTTGCAAATGCAGTTAGAAATAGCACGATTGCAAAATGCCAATAGACCAGAAGGAGTATCACAGTTTGATGTTTCACAGAATCTTCGTTTGTTGCCTAAATTTGATGAGTCCGATCCAGATACATACTTCACTTTATTTGAGCGTATTGCGGAAGCTAGAGCTTGGTCAGATTTGGACATGACTATGTTGTTGCAATGTGTACTTACAGGTAAAGCACGTGAGGCTTTTTCATCACTGAGTGTAGCCGACAGTAAAGTTTATGGTAAAGTTAAATCAGCAGTTCTGAAGGTCTACGAGCTTGTGCCGGAGGCATATCGTCAACGTTTTCGTTATAGGAAAAAGCTAGATTCACAAACCTATTCTGAGTTTGTTCGTGATTTGACTTCTGCATTTAATCGTTGGTGTACAGCTTCTGAAGTTAGCACTTTTGAGGGTCTGTTTAACTTGATTGTGTTAGAACAGTTCAAAAATTCTGTGTCTGACCAGGTTGCTACATACATCAATGAACGTAAAGTTAAGTCTCCAAGTGATGCAGCAGTTCTTGCAGATGAGTACAGGCTAACACACAAAAGCCATTTTGAGTCAAACAGTGACATGCACCATAGAAATAGTTGTACTCCTAGGAATAGTAGGACATCTTTTTCTGGAGCTTTTTTCCAAAGGCCTCCGCAGAAGTTTGGTTCTGGGGGACCTAAAGCACCAGTTAATGTTGATACCTGTCGCTACTGTTTAGTTGAAGGACATTGGAAGAAAGATTGTCCTCTACTGAAATCAAAAAAGTTTGGTCAAGTTAAACCTGTTGTGATGGCAGCTCCTGTTACAGCCTCTGACCACCGGGGTGAGCTTTTTCAGCCATTGGTTGAGTTTGGTTCTCAGTCTTCTTACTGTGATTTTTCGGCCTTTATTTCAGATGGTGTAGTGTCCCTGGTAGATGGCTACCAAAATGTTCCAATTAAGATCTTAAGAGACACTGGAGCTCTAGATTCGTTTATTCTGGAATCTGTTTTGCCGTTCTCTAAGGAGTCTGATACTGGCAGTTGTGTAATGGTATGCGGCATGGGCTTAGCTCCATTCTCTTCTCCTTTGCATGAAGTTACCCTTAAATGTGGTCTGGTAGAGGGCGATGTAGCTGTTGGGGTTCGACCCCAGTTGCCAGTAGAGGGAGTCCACATGATTTTGGGGAATGACTTGGCGGGTAGTAAGGTGTGGGCAGATGGCAAAATAAACATCTTTAAGAAGCAACCTTCTGTGCCCCCTGCAAAGGTATTTCCAGATTGCAGCTGTGTGTCTCCTGATGTATTTCCAGTTTGTGCTGTTACCCGCACTGCCTCTCGTAAGGAGGCTGAGAGTAAACCAGAAAGTCTTGAGTTGCCAGTTAAACTCCAGACAGAGCAGTTGACTAGTTCTAGAGATTCATTGATGGCTGAGCAAAAGGCAGATACTACCTTGGCTGATCTGTTTGATAAAGTTGTTCCTGATTCAGTGGTGAGGAACATTGCTCAGTGTTATTTTCTTCTTGATGGGCTGTTGGTCCGGAAATGGGTTCCACACTGTGATCGGGGTCTAGGAGAACCGTTTTTTCAAATAGTTGTACCTACTACTTTGCGAAATAAAGTGTTGCAAACTTCACATGGTGATGTGGCAGGTCATATGGGTGTTCGCAAAACTTATGATCGCATACTTCGTTATTTTTTCTGGCCACGGTTAAAGCGGGATGTAGCTCAGTTTATTAAAACTTGCCATACGTGTCAGCGCACAAGCAAGCCAAACCAAGTTGTAAAGCCAGCACCTTTGTATCCAATACCAGCCATAGGGCAACCTTTTGAGCATCTTATTATCGATTGTGTTGGGCCTTTACCACGGTCCAAGTCAGGTCATAGCTACTTATTAACTGTTATGTGTCAAGCAACAAGATATCCGTCAGCTTTTTCCTTGCGTACCATAACTTCAAAATCAGTAGTTAAAGCGTTAACTCAATTTATTTCAACATTTGGGATTCCAAAAATCATCCAGTCAGATCAGGGATCTAACTTTACCTCCCATTTATTTTCTCAGGTTCTCAAACAGCTTAAAGTTAAACACAACAAGTCTACTGCGTTCCATGCCCAGAGCCAGGGAGCTTTGGAACGGTTTCATCAAACTTTAAAATCCTTGCTTCGTGCATACTGTACAGAACTGTCTGCAGATTGGGAGGAGGGGTTACCTTGGCTGCTACTAGCTGCTCGTGAAGTAGTGCAGGAAAGCACAGGGTTCAGCCCAAATGACTTAGTGTTTGGTCATAAGGTGCGTGGGCCTTTAGCAGTGCTGCAGGATGGTTGTTTACCTGAGGAACCACCTCGGAACCTTATTGACTATGTCAATGGTTTCAGGCTGAAGTTGTATAGGGCTGGTGAATTGGCGAAAGAAAAACTAGAATGTTCTCAAAAGAAAATGAAATTGAGATATGACGGACAGGCTGAGCTGCGTGAGTTTAGTCCCGGTGATCATGTACTTGCTCTTTTGCCTCTTGTAAGTTCACCTTTTCAGGCAAAATACAGTGGTCCTTTTACTGTGTTGCGCAAAGTGTCAGATTTAAACTATCTTATTGAAACCCCTGGTCATAGGAAGTCCTTTAAATTGTGCCATGTGAACCTGTTAAAAGGTCATCACTCCCGTGATCTAAGAAAAGGTGAAGGCACTCCAGCAGTGAGGTCAGCGTTGACTGCTGCTCCAGTCACTACATCTTGTGGCTTTAACTTGGTGGAGGGGGGAGAAGAGGAGGTAGTTATGTTTTCAGAGGAGGTCTTACTAGGTCGGCTGAAAAACTCCCAGACTTTGCAAAACCTTGAGGTTTTGGTAGATCATTTAGACTCTGAGAAACGTGGTGAATTGGTAGCTCTTATCAGAAACTACCCCGTTTTGTTTTCTGACACCCCATCACAAACCCACTTGACTGAACATGACATAGACATCGGAGATGCTAAGCCTATCAAACAGAGATTTTATCGTGTATCTGAGGAGAAGAGACTGCAATTGGAAACAGAGGTGCAGTATATGTTGGACAATGGTATTGCTGAGCCATGTTGTTCAAATTGGGCTTCACCCTGTCTTCTGGTCAAAAAGTCTGATTCCACTTTCAGACCCTGCACTGATTATAGAAAAGTTAACAATGTTACTAAAGCAGACCTTTACCCTCTTCCTAGGATGGAGGACTGCATTGATCAAGATGGGTCAGCAAAGTATGTTAGCAAATTTGATCTTTTAAAGGGATATTGGCAAGTACCTCTTACCAAAAGAGCTTGTGAGATTGCTGCCTTCATAACTTCATCTGGTTTATTCTCTTATAAAGTTATGCCTTTCGGCTTGCGGAATGCTCCAGCCACCTTCCAGAGGCTGATGAATCGGGTGGTCTCCGGTCTGGAAGGGTGTGCCATGTATTTGGACGACGTAGTTGTCTACTCGGACTCCTGGGAGGAGCATGTCCGGAGAGTGCGAGCCCTGTTCGAAAGACTGGTGTGGGCCAGGTTGACTGTCAATTTGGCAAAGTGTGAGTTTGCCAAGGCTACAGTCACATACCTAGGCAAGGTTGTTGGTCAGGGTTTTGTCTGTCCTGTGGAAGCTAAGGTTCAGGCTGTGAAGCATTTCCCACAGCCCTCCACAAAGAAAGAACTGATGCGGTTCCTGGGAATGGCGGGGTACTACCGTGCTTTCTGTAAAAACTTTTCGGTAGTAGTGTCCCCACTGACCAATTTGTTGAAGGCCAAGGCTGAATTTATCTGGTCCACCCAGTGTCAAGAGGCATTTGATGCAGTTAAGGCTCTCTTGTGTTTAGCACCCGTGTTGGCAGCACCAAATTTTGGGAAATCTTTCAAATTGCAGGTAGACGCCAGTCAAATCGGTGCTGGGGCTGTACTTCTCCAGGAAAATGATGACAACGTTGAGTGTCCAGTCAGTTTTTTCTCCCGGAAATTTAATAAGTATCAACAAAACTACTCTGTTATTGAGAAGGAGGCTTTAGGGCTCATTTGGGCTTTACAGCACTTTGAAGTCTATGTCGGTTCCGGTTTGACCCCTTTAACTATTTTCACTGACCACAACCCACTCGTTTTTCTTAAGTCCCTGCAAAATCCCAACCAGCGCCTGATGCGTTGGGCTTTGTTCTTGCAACCATTCAACCTCGATATTAGACATATTAGTGGCAAGGATAATATCATTGCTGATGCCCTGTCCCGTGCTCCTTTAACCTAGTACCTCTTCTCTCTGCTGACCCCTACTGGTTGTCTGCACCTCTTTCTCTTAAATTGCTCCCCAGGTACCAGGGCTGCCGAGTTTGAGGGGCGAACAGTCAGCCAGGGGACACGATGCGACTGCTAGGAGTTGGGATTGGTATCCTTTTTTTTTTTTTTTTTGGGGAACTTTGGATTGTTTTAAATGCTAGACCAAATATTGGGCTGAGGGTGGGACCCTCATTTTAAGGAGGGGGGTGTCACGGCCCCTCCTCTGCTTCGCAGGGGCGGTTCCTCCTGTAGGCAGAGGAGGGTCGTTAGTGATTGGAGCCACCTGGGCTCAGGGTATTTAAACTGCTTCACTGACCACTCTGTCTCTCTCTGCTCCTCCAGGTATGATCCTGTTTTGGTTGTTCCTTTGTAGTTTTACTTAGTTTCCACTCAGTCATGTTCACACACACACAGATTCACACATCCATGCACTTTGCATACACTTTACATTATGACATTATCACACCTCATTCCTTTTTCTTTGTTTAAAGTTAATAGTTTTGGTTTACAATAAAGACAACCTTTTTTGGCCTATACCTTGTTGTGCGTGTCCCCTCATTTTTGCCACAGGCTATGAGCCGGCCTGTGACATTGTCGATTCACTGAATCCACGTTTGCTCATAGTGTTTCATAGATATCTATGTTGCTTCTGTTTGCTTGAGATTTTCTATTTCAAACATGGCAGTTATATTCTAGCTATGAGTTTCTACATTTCAAGCCATGGTATCATCCTATTTGTTAGCAAATCATTATTTTTGAGTTGGTTATTTTCAATGAAACAATTCTTGAACTGGTCTGAATATTTCATTAGCAAATCTGTCTTAATCAGATCAGTGATTACAAATGCCTGGAAAGTCATAGAAACTCAGAAATGTGAGAACCCTGAATTAATCATGCCATTATTGAGATCTGGTTTTCAGATGTGCATCACGTGTGTCTCGTCCAGTTAATACTGAGACCTGCAATTATGTCTCCATCAAAACACATGTTTGGGTTAAATAGCGGTGCATCTTTGACTTTCGGTAATTTCCTAATGTTAACGGCACTCATTTATTACCTTTTGTTCGTTTTCCCTCCATTTTTATTTATGAGCTCAGTGCTTTTGTTCTTTCGTGTATTATCTGCATTTCATTTTATTTTAATTCATAAGCGGCCATTAAAGGTAATGGTGCCGTTTCTAATTGCCGGGTGTCCTGTGATTATTCTTGTGTGGAGGGATTTTTGAGAAGTGCTGAGGGAGAGAGTCCATTGACGGTCCTCTCAACTGACTGCAAATTTTAATCAGTCCAATTATTCTGCTTACATAAATCTCTAAACTATGCTAATGCTATTGTAGTGCGTGTACGGCCCATTATCAGCTGGCTACAAAAGGATGGGTGGTCAAACCAGAGGTGAACAGCCACTAATATCTGTTTTTAGAAGTATGTTGATAGACACGACATGATTGATAAGGTTTGTCCTCGAGGTCAGCAGCGTGTCACAGCACTTAACAATAGCAATTCAATTCAAGAGTCAAAAGAGGAGGTTTTTGTTTTATTTTCCAGTCCATTTCTGTAACTAGTCCTCTTAGTTTTCTGAACTACGTGGAGAAAATGCAGCATACTGTTTTTATTTCTGAAAACAGAAGTGACAAGCAATTATATTTATGCACACTACTTCCATTTACTTTTACATTTTTGGTGTTTCTTGAACTTTTATGTCCCATGGAGATGTTGTTTTCTCTTATTGCTATGTGAAGGTCACATCAAAACTGGCCTGGGAATGTTTTTTCAGGCCTTCATTCTTTATTTTGCTATTGTTTGCTTATCTCTTATAAGTTAATTATATTGAGTTTCTACAATATAAATATATTTTAGAAACATGATTTCCTGTAAAGCTGCTTTGCAACAATTATATCGTAAAAAGCACTATACAAATAATCTTGAATTGAATTGTTAAAGTGGCTTTTATGTATTTTGGGATTGTGTTGTTTGACTCTTGTCCCAGACCCTGATTTTCAATCTTAAACTTTTAAAATCTATCATAACAATAGAATAAAAAGAATAAAATAAACAAAAACCATTTAAAGCGTGAAAATGAAAACATACTACTGTTTTACCCGTAATAAAGTTTTTTTTCAAATGTTAGAGTACTTGTTTTACAAGCAAAACATGTCAGTGAAGAGCATACTTGAGATATGAAACGTGATATGTGACAAAAAAAGCATGTTTAATATCTCTTGTGAACAGGATATTTTTATTGTAATTTCCAAACAAGCTGTGACTTCATTATGAAATTAGCTTTAACAACACTTAACAATGCTTTCTCATTGAAGATCTATTTTGGTTTCTCAAAAACCACCTGTCAGTGAAAAATGTTTTGTCTTAGTGTGATGAATATTTTAATCATCTTAACATTTTTCACTATGATGAACCTTCACTGCAATGAAACGTTTCCATGGATGTTCAAGGGGTCAAATAATGCTATTTTAAAGATCATTATTTTGTGTATTTGGTGTAAGAGAATATGTTGACATGATTTCATGTTCAAAAAACACATTATTTTTCAAATACTGTACATTATTGTAGGTTCTCTATGCCCCGCCTCTCAAACGCTTCGTTTTCTACAAAGTCCCTCCTTCAGACAAGCGCAGTCTGCTCTGATTGGCCAACTGACCCAGTGCAATGCGTTGTGATTGGCCGAACACCACAAGCACAAGTCGGAAATGTAACGCCCTTTTCCATAATCACGAGCTTTAGCTTTCAAAATAAATGTAAAGATAGTTAATAATGTGCTTAGTTTTACCATCAGTTCAAGCCCGAGAGAGGAACAGAGTCGCGTGACAGACACCGTAATGAAACTCGTATGTGTTTGCAGTTGCAAGTGTTAACTTTGTCGACAAAGACTATGACAAAAAATATTCGTCAACGAACCTTTTTTATGTGACTAAGAGCAGACATTGTTCAGACGTTGTTTGTGTAGCTCAAATTAATATCTGATGATAAAAACTATATCTAAATTTATGCTGCGTCTTCGTTAAAAAGATGAGACGGGACTAAAATGTTATTTGAGGATTACCGGACATTCAAAATACATCCTATTGTTTAAATTAACTGTCTTATCTTTCAAAATGTGCGTCTGTCATTGGATAAGGGACTTTATATCTAGTCTCAGGATGGCAGTCGCAGGGGACGGAGGGGCTACCAAAACTCGATCTGAAACAAAGGCCTCCGCACCCGAAGGGTTCGACAGAATTAGTGAAGGCGGAATCACGCTGATAGTTGTGTGTTCCTGTGTGGCTCAGTGGTAGAGCATTGCGTCAGTTGCGCAAAAGGTTGTGGGTTCGATTCTCAGGGAACACATCTACTAATGAAAATGTTTAACCTGAATGCAATTGTAAGTCGCTTTGGATAAAAGCGTCTGCTAAATGCATAAGTAAATGTAAATGATAGAAGTGCTCTCTCTCTCGCGCACGCTCCACTTCTTCAGTTCTCATAAAGGGCACGATCACTTCTCAGTGCTCACTGCTCAAATACACTCACAGCAGTCCAAATTTACATCGTGTAGAGTATCTCATGTAAATACAGTCGGTTATGGCTTAATAAGTGAGCATTAACAGGTGGGTGAAAACTGAATGTGTGTCAGTATTACATGCATACCTTCCGTCTTAAAGGGACAGCGTTCCTAATTATATGAGTCATCAATGTTAACCAACAAAAGATGTTAAATAAATATATACTTGTTAAGTAAACCTACTGTATCTGAAAAATGTGTTTAATTTGTATCTCTACCAAAAAATGTAAATGTATTCCAGTTTTTCCAAATTCAATCCTTGATTCAAATTTATCATAAGCTTAATTGATTTGGTCTAAAGAGAGAAAAATGTATGACTATTTTTGTTTGAATACTACATATAAAATAGCTACAAAAATAAATGTTGGTAACTGCAGTTTGATTAAAAGTATGACTAAAAGTTGACTAAAATGCAATGACTTTTCGCCGATTAAAACTAGAGAATTTAAGAAGAATTTATAAGAATGTTTGATTTGTCACATACACAATTATACAGAGTATAACCAGCAGTGAAAGGTGTTCTCTGTATTTAACCCATCCAAGTGCATACACACCTGGAGCAGTGGACACACACACACACCTGGAGCAGTGGACACATACACACACACACACACACACACACACCTGGAGCAGTGGACACACACACACACCTGGAGCAGTGGGGGTTCGTCCGGGGAGCAGTTGGGGGTTCGGTGCCTTGCTCAAGGGTCTCACCTCAGTCGAGGACAATTCCTGCCGGAGCCGAGATTCAAACCCACAACCTCGGGTTACAAGTCCAACGCTCTATCCATTAGAGCCACGACTGCCCTAGACTAAACTAGACTAAAACTATGAAAGACTCAAATTAATAAAATGTGACTAAGACTATTAAGCATTTTCGTCTCAAGATAAAGACTAAGACAATCAAAAATGCCTGCCAAAATTAACACTGATTTGCACACAAGTGCGGTTGTGATGTGACCGTGTCTCCCACTCTCACACACACACACACACACACACAAAACTCTGCATTTGAACTGTCAATAGCAAATATTTATACTAATAACTAAACCGATCCGTCGCTGATTCAGAAGCACTAGATAGCAAAGTCAGAATTACCTCGTCTCCTATGTTCACGAAACGGTCATCCATGAAATGCGTTGCTGTTCTGTTGTAAGTGATCTTAATGATTTCTAAATGCATCTACTTTCTGAAGGCCAAATAAAGTGCATTTGCTTTCACCTAGAAACACACAGCGTCTCCCCGACACGGCTGCTTCAACACTACTGCGTTACAGAAACCATGCCTTCTTTCTTTGTGTATACGTTTGGGTGGTGTTATGCAAATATTTTCACATCGTGAAATAGACATGTGCGGGCGTGATTGAATGAGCCGTTTTAGGAGGCGTGGCAGATTCTTAACTCTTATAAAGAATATCTCTTTGGTTTTGAGACTTTAGTCTTTGCAACTTCAGGGATCTTATCTATGCACAAACTGCTTGTAACACTCTTAAGAGAAAGGAAAACTTGAAATCACATAATATGACCCCTTTAACCCTTTACGCTTCCTGTCAAATTAGCCTAAAACGCCTAAAAAAGGCATACCCAAAGTAAATTGCATGCTGTTCTTGGGCCATTTGGATGATATGCATGGTGTTGGTCTCCTTTGAAAGGTGACACTCTGAGGTTTGTTTCTCAACAGTCAGAATCACTGTAAGTCTTACTGATATTGAGTAATAGCACTTTGAATACACTAAAAAAAGAAAAAGATAATTCCGCCTGCATTGTTTGTGTAAATAGAAGCCTGCAGATGACTATAGCTGGGAGGTATGAACTGGAAAATACATTGGGATCACAGAATGAAGCCTTGCCAAGCCAAATTTCCCATTTGATAAACAATATATTTGAAAATTAGTGTTTTACACATGTTTATCTAATTGTATGTCTAGGCGCTTCCAAAAAATTTACACTTGGGAGACTCCAAGTGACCCTTTGTAACCAACGACACATACAATGCTGTAATTCTTGAATGCTTTAATGTACAGTCATCATTTTGGGCTCTAATGAAAGGTTACACTTAGAGCTATTCAGTTTCTCATCCAGATTCACTGTCAATAATTACTGTCACATAGTAACTGAAGCATAAACACATTATAGTGACATTTATTTATAGAATCCAAAATGTGTACACTTAAAATTACATATATATTTATAATTTATAATTTATAATCTAAATACATTTTTTTTCCTATATTTATATTTCTGTACACTGTACACAGTACATTATTTTTTTTCTTATATTGGTGTTATATTGCATCCCTACTGTGTTATTACTATGTATGTCTGTACTATCATGCATGTCTTCATTATGTCAACAAAAAGTGGTCTGATAAAGACACAGATTATATATGCTGTGTTTATAGTATCTTAAAATGGTTTACATAGTTGAAATCACAAGAATCTCAGCTTTCCGTGGATATATGACATTAAATTATTATTATTATTATTTATTTTTTTGACGACTTTACCCTGTCACCACTAGGCGTCCCGCCGGCGGTACGCTGGATTCTTAAAGGGAGGTCCATAAAACCAAAGAAGCCCATACAAACTCTATATCTAAAGGTGAAGAGTCAAACTTCTGATTCCAAAAATGATTAAAATGTCATTTCCACCATATGCTCTCAAACACAAAACATAATTTGATGTGGTGGCAATTACATTTATTGGTGAAGAAAAAGACAGAAATTGTTCTCTGCATGCTTGAATCTACACTGCTAAACATTGTTGGTAGACATAAGAGAGTCTACTGGGCCAAAATAGGCCATGGTTTAAGAAAAACTTTTACATAGTCAATAGCACTGAACGTCTTGATTCAGTAACATTCTTCAAGTGAAGCCATTTTAGAGAAGATCATTAGAATGCATTGAACATCACACAGAACATACTCCGTCTTACATCAGTGACGATCAGCAAGTGGCAGATTATGGAAATGCCTGTGAGTGGCATCGTGTGATGATTATGCGTGGGCTTTTCACCTCGTTCCTCTGGCTCATTGAGGTCCACTTAGCAGCCTCATCAATCTGTTCCCAGACAACCCTTTCCACCCTCACTCCTGGGGCTCACAAGGGCTTTCTTGAACATTTGAATCATTAAGCCTGGCTTTCTTCTACCCTGCCGTCATGAGTCAAATCTCTCTTCAGCTTAAGCGAGTTTGCACTGACACTGAATGGGGTTTGAGAGGGAGAATGACTTGTTTTTAACGGAAAACAAGGGCCGTGCACTCTTCAAAAGCTGTAGAACTATTGTTAGAGGTGGACAATGGAGAAAGCTTAATTCAGATCACACAATGGATCAACCAGTTGTCTAAATCCAGTTGAAGATCTTTCAATATGCAAGGCCTTGTTTGTGCAAACTGTGTTTAAAGTAAAGTTAATGGACAGAAAATTGAAAATATGAACTCAGAAACCCAAAATGTTTTGTTGTTTTACAAATATTCTTGAAACCCCCCAAAAAGAAGAATCGTTAGAGCAGTATTTTCTTCAGATTTACATAAATAAAAGTTGAAGGAAGACATTTTCACTAGATTCAATACTAGAGATCGTAAATTATCTTTATCCCTCTCTCTTTAACTCATCATGAATACTCCTTTTATTTTATTACAAAACAATTAAACAAACTTTTTGGTGATGCTAAGAGCTTTTTGTTGATGCGCATTTGGTGATGCAGGTTTGATGTTGTGAAAATATGTATTTGTTATGTTTAATAATAACCTGAGAGACCTGGCACATTAAGTAATAAAATCAAATGATTCAATCATTGTTAATCATTGCAAACACATTTTTTAAACTTAAAAAAACACATGCACCTAATTAACACTTTGCAGTTGTGAAGCTGCTTTGAAACAATATGTATTGTGAAAAATTCTATACAAATAAACTTAATTAACTTATTTAAAATATATATAAATTGAAAGTGAACACCAGTTTTGTACAATATATACATGCTCATGACCTGGTGTTTTTGTGCATTACAGGCACAAGTACTTTTTTTTTAAGCATTTATGTATTTTTATATTTGTTTGTATTTGTCCTATTTTGTTCCCTGTTTCCAGAAAGTTTGAGACATATGGTCCACTATGGAGCTCAGAGAGCACAGTTGAATGAAGCATGCATGAAAGAGAGAGAATGTGTTTGATGGCATCTGACCGCTCATCTAAAGGCCCTGTGCTGAAGATCCAGAATCTTCCATCCCAAGCACACAGCAGGCCTGCTGATTCCCAGCCCAGCGGGAGACAAACTGAAGCCAAGACATTGTTCATGAACCAGCAAGCATCATGTGGCCCTCCTTCCCAAGAGCTCGTCTCCAGCCGAGGGAAGATATTCTGCTGCTTAGCATAATGCTTGTCTTCGCGGTAATGTGGGGGAGGTTTGCGTCTACTGTCGAGGAGTGTTCTTGTTTGATCCATCAAATTATAGGTGGACAATCGCTGTCAGTGTGCATTCAGTTCACGTCACACTCAGTGAACGAGATTGTCTGTTTACACGGGGTTGTGAAGTGTAAAGGGTCTATTCACAGCAAAAGAACAACATTAATCATGCCAAAAACACTTTTCATCAAACTCTTCAAAACTTTGTGTACCTGAAAGAAAGTGATTTTGTGTAAATACAAAACATTGTTTTAGCAACTTAACACTATTCTGTAAAAATTATTTCTGAGGTTTTAGAAGAATATACTATTTCAGTATTTCTACTGCAAATTTTCACATTTAGTTCCATGTGTTGCTTGCATCTTCCTTTGAATGTAGGACATACTATTGTACTTGTACAACTACTCATAATATTGAGTGACAAAATAATTTAAGTATCGGTTTAATTAGAATATTTAATTAAAGATTAATAACTTGAGTGTTTAATTAGGGGCATCCTGGATATCAGCAACTAAAGTTATTTTGCTTTACTAAAATATGTGATTATATCACTAATTAATTATTGCATATGCTGTATGTGTATATACATTTTTTATTTTATGTATTTTTTTATTTTTTTTTTGCTATCCATGAACCCCATCATACCCAATTTGAATTGGTGTGATGCTGAAAGTACCTTTTTATTCCAATTCATTTTAGAAATTAGAACAATTGACAAAATTGTCACACGACAACTGAACAAAATTATTTTCTAATCCAGAATATGATTAAAGATAAAGATTGAAGACCTAAAATTTAAATTTAACTCGGCTCACATGAGCGAAGGTTTAAAGATTAGGATTTAAAGATTAAGTCAGTGAAATCTCTAGAAATCAGAGATAGTAATGTGACCAAAAAGAACTGAATGCAAACTAAATCCCTTACTGGTTGATATACTCAGGTATAACTTTAAAAAGACCTTAGAGCAGACACACAAATACGAGCAGAGCCCGATGTGCTCTCACCCAGATATGCCTCAGTACACAGCATTAACAAGTAGGGTGGGTCTTGGTAAATGGGACGGCTGTAATATTTAACAACTTGCAGGTGTGGAACCAAATGGTCTGTTTGTAGACTGCAGTGCAGCTTTGCCCCTCTGGCGTTGGTTCACATCAAAGTTGCTCGCTCTCATTTGGGCCTTTACCACATTAACTACAGTACCTCTTCCTACCATCCACAAACACTCCAGCGACAGTGCTGCTCGTCTTTTATTGTCTCTTTCCTGTGTTTAGACAGCCTTTTATTTGCCTGTTAAAACAAATGAAGTAGGATTTAAGCCATGCTTTTGGTAAAAAAAGAATCACACAGCACAATGAATTTTCTTTGTTCATTTTGAGTGAGTAATGCTGGGAGTAGTTATCATATCTAACAACTTGCAACAAATTAAATCACCCAATTCTGAATGTATCTCTGATGTTGGTCCACTGTGAAGAGTAATCAGATTTAACAAAAATGTGGTCAGTGTTTTGTTTTACTATATTCTTTACAATAAGTAGCTGGAACATACGCTGAAGATACACAACCAATTCAAAAGTTTGTGAGTTTTTTATATATTATTTAAGTCTCTTATGCTTAACAATGCTGCATTGATTTGACCAAATATAGTAGTATGAAAATAACCTATTACTATTTTAAATATTAAAATGTAATTTTTGACATCATTAATCCAGTTTTCAGTGTTATGATCTTTCATGATTTTAATATGCTGATTTGATGCTCAAGAAACATTTATTATTATTATCAGTGTTAACAGTTGTGCTGCCTCATATTTGTTTTGGTGAAAACCATTATGCATTTTATTAAGATACTTTGATGAAAGATCAAAAGAACAGCATTTATTTGCCCAAATTTTTTTGATCATCTTTAATAATGCATCTATATGAAAAGGTGTCTGTAACCATGTTTAAAGGAATAGTTCAGCCTAAAATGACTATTTTGTCATTTATTATATTTGTTATAGCTACTAAATCAAAGTACAATTAGACAGTCACATAAGGCTTGATATCCACATTTTCAGTAATAAACAGCTTACATTTATTTTTGCTTATCATGCAAAACTGTCATGCTACTTCAGAAGACATGAAATAGTGAACACATGCTATGGTATGTAGAATATAGACCACTTTCACTGTTTATCTTGCTTTTCTGAAGTTTGACAGCATCATGCCCTCTTTTGCTTTCATTGTATGGAAATGAATGGTGTCTCCTTTTGGTTTGGAATGACTAAAGGATGATCATTTTTTAATTTCCAGGCGAACTGTACCTTTAAGTAGTCTAAATAAAGTTTTACACCTTAAGAAATAAATAGCATTTAAGTCACTTCAGTTTCAAGCCAACTTTCACATCAGCCAATACAACCACAACAAATGACAACATCTTGTAAGTAGGTTTATGCCCTTTAATGTCTTTAATGGCATAACCGCTATTTTAAAGCAAGCATCATTATCTCTTCCATGCACTGCTCTTTTTCATGTCAGTTGTTGCCACGTGACCAGATATTTGTGTTTTATCTACAGACTCTCTCTGACCTGCAGTAATGGACGGCTCTCTGCTCTTGTCAATTAGCCTCCATTTTCCAGAGCATGCTTTTATAGTGCCTCTAATGCATCTTAAACTATCACAAGAACATCACTCCAGGTCCGTGACATCTTCGACCTGCGATTACTGCAGACAGAGCATGGGTTTGAGACGGCTGTACATGTGACATTTCAGAAACTTCTCGACACATGCAGGCTTTAACCTCACGCTCTGTTCAGATTGATTTTTCTTCTGCATTGTTTATCCGATGCCGTATGAAATATATATATGTGTATCCCGGTTGCTTCAAGTCGGTGAGAACGTGATTGGCATCTTCTGACCTTGGAATATAATATTTAAGTACCAGCTAATGATTGGAATCAGCAGGATTTGTTTGAGGTAAATAAAGGATTGCAGAAGGCTGAAGAGAAGTAAATGACTTGGGAGCGAGGAGAGACCACTTACCTTCTGTTCAACCTGACAACATGCACAGCGTTTTGTGCAAGGGGGAGAAAGGTGGAGCTTATTTTCAAGAGGGAAAACAAAGAGAGAAAGCAGAAGAAATCACAAAACAACCCTCAGGGCTTCTTGAAACAACAACAGCATGTGTGGAGAGAGGAGGACCTCGACAGTCGGTCCAATCGCATTGAGTTTGTGTATCTGCCAGCGTGTCTGTATCCGCCCGCTGCTGCAAACAAATGATCATCATTCGATATTCATTGAGCTGTTTGCAGCGTCAGGCCTGACATTGATTTGAGTCCGTACGCACGGCATCTATCTTTAATAAACTGGTTAGTTGGGTGGCATACAGCCTCTTTTTGTTTTGAGCGGTTTGGATTATTTGTGTTTTTCCTGTAAGCAGATGCTCACACATATGTTAGGGAGGATGTGCAGTCAGTCGATATCGCAAAATATACCCAGACGGGATGTTCAGTTAATTCTAAAGGGGCTTATTTTGCAATAATGACTGATTGACTTTAAATTAAATGGACTGCACAACTATTTGCAAAGAAATCAAATGCATAGACATGAAATATTAATTAGAGTTTTTGGGGGTCAGTTAAAAAAAAAAGTACTATTTTTGCGAATTTAATTTATCAAGAGTGCATTAAATTGATCAAAAGTGACAGATAAATATTTTTGCATTAATGAAAACAAATTCTATTTCAAATAAATGCTATTCTTTTGAAATTTTAGTTGAAAAATCCGGAAGAAATGTCAGCAGCACAACTGATTTTTTTACATTGATAATAAGAAATCAGCATATCAGAATGATTTCTGAAGGACCATGTAATGCAGAAAATTCAGCTTTGCCTCATAATTAAATTGCACTTCAAAATTAATTCAAATTGAAAAATTGCAATACATTTTCACAATAGTAATATTTTTGCTGTATTTTTGATCAAATACATGCAGCATTGGTGAGATGTAAAATAAAACAAAAATAGTATAATCTTAACGATTAGGAAACGTTTATGGTAGTGTAGGAAGAGAACGTGATTCAAGCATTAGCGTATATTTGGAATTGAGACATTATCAAAAATGTTTGACCGCAGAATGCCACAAATGACTAATTAGATTAAATTAAATCAGAAAACTGAAAAATGAGATGCTACAATGCATTACCTGCTGTAGTGGCACTGGTGGGGCAGATAAACTGTGCATTATTATTGTAGTAGTGGTATTTTTAGTCTTCATGTGTAACTCTTATTTGTTTTTCGATGCACATACGAGATCTGACAGAATGCTGTAGTAATTGAAACGCTGTTGTTTGCTCGTCTCTGTGTGAGAGATGTTGTACTCTTAAAGTTACAAAGAGAATTTGTTTGACTCTGATCAGGACAAAAGCAACAAAGAGAAACGTTTTTTTCATCATGGTGAGGAACACAACTCAACGCTCAAGGATTGCAGTCACCAGATCCAGTCCGTGTCCAGATCAGATGATCACTGCAGTCACCAGATCCAGTCCGTATCCAGATCTGATGATCACTGCAGTCACCAGATCCAGTCCAGTCTGTATCCAGATCAGATGATCACTGCAGCCACCCGATCCAGTCCGTGTCCAGATCAGATGATCACTGCAGTCACCAGATCCAGTCCGTATCCAGATCAGATGATCACTGCAGTCACCAGATCCAGTCCGTATCCAGATCAGATGATCACTGCAGTCACCAGATCCAGTCCGTGTCCAGATCAGATGATCACTGCAGTCACCAGATCCAGTCCGTGTCCAGATCAGATGATCACTGCAGTCACCAGATCCAGTCCGTATCCAGATCAGATGATCACTGCAGTCACCAGATCCAGTCCGTATCCAGATCAGATGATCACTGCAGTCACCAGATCCAGTCCGTGTCCAGATCAGATGATCACTGCAGTCACCAGATCCAGTCCAGTCCGTATCCAGATCAGATGATCACTGCAGTCACCAGATCCAGTCTGTATCCAGATCAGATGATCACTGCAGTCACCAGATCCAGTCCGTATCCAGATCAGATGATCACTGCAGTCACCAGATCCAGTCCGTATCCAGATCAGATGATCAACTGCATGTCACCGAGGGATCCAGTCCTTATCCAGATCAGATGATCACTGCAGTTCACCAGTTTTTATCCAGTCCGTGTCCAGATCAGATGATCACTGCAGTCACTCCGATCCAGTGGGCCGTATTCCAGATCAGATGATCACTGCTAGTCACCAGATCCAGTCCGTGTCCAGATCAGATGATCACTGCAGTCACCAGATCCAGTCCGTAGTCCAGATCAGATGATCACTGCAGTCACCAGATCCAGTCCGTGTCCAGATCTAGATTTGATCACTGCAGTCACCAGATCCAGTCCGTGTCCAGATCAGTATGATCACATTGCATGTCACCAGATCCAGTCCTTATCACAGATCAGATGATCACTGCAGTCACTAGATCCAGTCCGTGTCCAGATCAGGATGATCACTGCAGTCACCCAGATCCAGTCCGTATCCAGATCAGATGATCACTGCAGTCACCCGATCAACAGAAATCCGTGTCCAGATCAGATGATCACTGCAGTCACCAGATTCCAGACAGTTTGTCCAGATCAGATGATCACTGCAGTCACCAGATCCAGTCCGTATCCAGATCAGATGGATGGCATCTAGCAAAGTCACTATTGATCCAGTTCCGTGTCCAGATCAGATGATCACTGCAGTCACCAGCATCCAGTCCGTATCCAGATCAGATGATCACTGCAGTCACCCAGATCCAGTCCGTGTCCAGATCAGATGATCACTGCAGTCACCAGATCCAGCAGTGTCCAGATCAGATGATCACTGGGGGGGGGGGGGGGGAAAAAAAAAAAAAAAAAAAAATCACTGCAGTCACCAGCATCCAGTCCGTATCCAGATCAGATGATCACTGCAGTCACCAGATCCAGTCCGTATCCAGATCAGATGATCACTGCAGTCACCAGATCCAGTCCGTATCCAGATCAGATGATCACTGCAGTCACCAGATCCAGTCCGTATCCAGATCAGATGATCACTGCAGTCACCAGATCCAGTCCGTGTCCAGATCAGATGATCACTGCAGTCACCAGATCCAGTCCAGTCCGTATCCAGATCAGATGATCACTGCAGTCACCAGATCCAGTCCGTGTCCAGATCAGATGATCACTGCAGTCACCAGATCCAGTCCGTATCCAGATCAGATGATCACTGCAGTCACCCGATCCAGTCCGTATCCAGATCAGATGATCACTGCAGTCACCAGATCCAGTCCTTATCCAGATCAGATGATCACTGCAGTCACCAGATCCAGTCCGTGTCCAGATCAGATGATCACTGCAGTCACCCGATCCAGTCCGTATCCAGATCAGATGATCACTGCAGTCACCAGATCCAGTCCGTGTCCAGATCAGATGATCACTGCAGTCACCAGATCCAGTCCGTGTCCAGATCAGATGATCACTGCAGTCACCAGATCCAGTCCGTGTCCAGATCAGATGATCACTGCAGTCACCAGATCCAGTCCGTGTCCAGATCAGATGATCACTGCAGTCACCAGATCCAGTCCTTATCCAGATCAGATGATCACTGCAGTCACCAGATCCAGTCCGTGTCCAGATCAGATGATCACTGCAGTCACCAGATCCAGTCCGTATCCAGATCAGATGATCACTGCAGTCACCAGATCCAGTCCGTATCCAGATCAGATGATCACTGCAGTCACCAGATCCAGTCCGTGTCCAGATCAGATGTCACTGCAGTCACCAGATCCAGTCCGTATCCAGATCAGATGATCACCCCCCCCCCCCCCCCCCCCCCCCCCCCCCCCCCCCCCCCCCCCCCCCCCCCCCCCCCCCCCCCCCCCCCCCCCCCCCCCCCCCCCCCCCCAAAAAAAAAAAAAAAAAAAAAAAAAAAAAAAAAAAAAAAAAAAAAAAAAAAAAAAAAAAAAAAAAAAAAAAAAAAAAAAAATGATCACTGCAGTCACCAGATCCAGTCCGTATCCAGATCAGATGATCACTGCAGTCACCAGATCCAGTCCGTATCCAGATCAGATGATCACTGCAGTCACCAGATCCAGTCCGTGTCCAGATCAGATGATCACTGCAGTCACCAGATCCAGTCCAGTCCGTATCCAGATCAGATGATCACTGCAGTCACCAGATCCAGTCCGTGTCCAGATCAGATGATCACTGCAGTCACCAGATCCAGTCCGTATCCAGATCAGATGATCACTGCAGTCACCAGATCCAGTCCAGTCCGTATCCAGATCAGATGATCACTGCAGTCACCAGATCCAGTCCTTATCCAGATCAGATGATCACTGCAGTCACCAGATCCAGTCCGTATCCAGATCAGATGATCACTGCAGTCACCCGATCCAGTCCGTATCCAGATCAGATGATCACTGCAGTCACCAGATCCAGTCCGTATCCAGATCAGATGATCACTGCAGTCACCAGATCCAGTCCGTGTCCAGATCAGATGATCACTGCAGCCACCCGATCCAGTCCGTGTCCAGATCAGATGATCACTGCAGTCACCAGATCCAGTCCGTGTCCAGATCAGATGATCACTGCAGTCACCAGATCCAGTCCAGTCCGTATCCAGATCAGATGATCACTGCAGTCACCAGATCCAGTCCGTGTCCAGATCAGATGAACAAACTACTGATTCGTCTGGCCGGAGGGGAACTGCCCCCCCGACTGAGCCTGGTTTCTCCCAAGGTTTTTTCTCCATTCTGTCACCGATAGAGTTTTGGTTCCTTGCCGCTTGCTTAGTTGGGGACACTTCATTTCCAGCGATATCACTGACTTGATTGAACAAATATTATTTAAACTGAACTGAGCTGGACGATGCCATCACTAAATTCAATAATGAAATGCCTCTAACTGAAAAATGGGTGTTTAATCTTATCATTTTGCATTAGTGATACACTATTTTCCTATTTTGATATTGTGCAGTTGTTTTGACACAATTTGTATTGTTAAAAGCGCTATATAAATAAAGATGACTTGACTTGAATCTTTGTTTTTTTCTGTGCCGCTCTAGGGAAGTTGAAGTCATTGTAAAGCGAGGTCTCATTAACCAGTTCATGGTTTTAACCCTCCACGTTCTTCGCCCACACAAACATGCAAATCGTTGTCTCTCTAATTCAAAAAATCTTTTTCATACTCATTATTTTTGGAATGTTTTGTGGTGAAAAAAATGATATATATTAGGGATGGGCATTTTAAGCAAAAGTAATATTTGATAGTTGCTGGGTATTATTCGATTACTATTCGACCCACACACACACACACACACACACACACACACACACCCATAAACAGAGAGAGAGGGAGAGAGTCCATCCAGGCTTTCAATCTGTATGATAACTAACTGTTTAATTAATTAGAAAATAGTCTATCTTAACCCAAGCCAATTAATGGTTGTAGCATATGATTGCCGAAACATATTAATATAACAACCGAATGATGGCAGTTATTATTAACAGAACAGTCCGTCGACTATCAACTGCTCATAAGGCTATACATTTCTATTTTAAAAAGGTGCATGAACATTCATATTATTAAAAAAATATTAAAAGTTTGATTAATTCATCAATGAATATCAGGCTTAAAACATATTGCTCGCTAAACAGAATATATTTCTTAAAACATATTACGTGCTAAAACATATTGGGAACAGCCTGAATGACGGCACTTATTATGTGAACATTAATTTTAACGTCTGTCTTCATAACAATAACCTATTTCATATTAGGGCTGTGCAATTAATCTCATGCGATTATCATGTGCATCTCGTCAGTAAAGCCGGTTCTGTGATAGGCGGTAAATCTCCATCACCTGCTTTCAGATGGAGCGGCAGTTAATACACAGAGCCATAGTTCACTGACAAACTAGGCAATATGTTCATAATCGAATGCAATTCATCTGCGATACTGAATGCTATATTGCCTAGCTTGTCAGTGAACTACGGCTCTGTGTATTAACTGCCGCTCCATCTTTGCCATGAGGTGCCATGCTGAACATCCAGTGGTCAGTATGAGAGAATTGTACTCAAAGAAACAAATTTGAACTGCTCTAAAAAAAACAAGATACACAAATGTGTATGGTCCTGTCAAGCAGGCAAAACATGAACATGATGAATAGGATGTTATCGCTTAGGGTGTACTCAGTTTTGTTGCCATCTTTTTTGACAATAATGGCTGTATGTTAAGTTATTTTCAGAGGACAGTAAATATGTTCTGCTATACAAGTTGCACATTGACTACTCTAAAATATATCCAAGTGTCATTTCTATAGTATTGTCCCTTGAAAAGATATGCTAAATTGATTGTCGAAATGTGAGGGGTGTACTTACTTTTGTGAGATATTGTGTGTATATATATATATATATATATACACTCACCTGTCACTTTATTAGGTACACCTTGCTAGTACCGGGTTGGACCCCATTTTGTCTTCAGAACTGTCTTAATTCTTCGTGGCATAGATTCAACAAGGTGCTGGAAACATTCCTCAGAGATGTTGCTCCATATTGTCATGATAACTTCACGCAGTTGCTGCAGATTTGTCGTCTGCACATCCATGATGTGAATCTCTCGTTCCACCACATCCCAAAGGTGCTCTATTGGATTGAGATCTGGTGACTGTGGAGTAAAGTGAACTCATTGTCATGTTCAAGAAACCAGTCTGAGATGATTTGAGCTTTGTGTCATGGTGCATTATCCTGCTGAAAGTACATCAGAAGATGGGTACACTGTAGTCATAAAGGGATGGACATGGTCAGCAACAATACTCAGGTAGGCGTTTAAACGCTGCTCAATTGGTACTAAGGGGCCCAAAGTGTGTCAAGAAAATATCCCCAACACCATTACACCACCACCAGCAGCCTGAACCGTTGAGACAAGGCAGGATGAATCCATGCTTTCATGTTCTTTACACCAAATTCTGACTCTACATCTGAATGTCGCAGCAGAAATCAAGACCAGGCAATGTTTTTACAATCTTCTATTGTCCAATTTTGGTGATCCTGTGTGAATTGTATCCTCCGTGTCCTGTTCTTATCTGACAGGAGTGGCACCCGGTGTGGTCTTCTGCTGCTGGAGCACATCTGCTTCAGGGTTCGATGTGTTGTGTGTTCAGAGATGTTATTCTGCATATCTTGGTTGTAACGAGTGGTTATTTGAGTTACTGTTGCCTTTCTATCATCTCTAACCAGTCTGCCCATTCTCCTCTGACCTCTGACATCAACAAGACATTTTCGTCCACACAACTGCCGCTCACTGGATATTTTCTCTTTTTCAGATCATTCTCTGTAAACCCTAGAGATGGTTGTGTGTGAAAATCCCAGTAGATCAGGAGTTTTTGAAATACTCAGACCACCAACAACCATTCCACGTTCAGACACTTAAATCCCTTTCTTCCCCTTTCTGATGCTCGGTTTGATCTTCAGCAAGTCACCTTCACCACATCTAGATGCCTAAATGCATTGAGTTGCTGTCATATGATTGGCTGATTATCAATTTGTGTTATCAAGCAATTGAACAGGTGTACTTAATAAAGTGGCCGGTGAGTGTATATATATATATATATATAAATGTTTATTTTTTGTATTTTTTTTTACCACAAAACATGCCGAAGATAATGAGTATGAAAATGATTTTTTTGAATTATAGAGATAATAACTTGCATGTTTGTGTGGGTGAAGAACGTGGAGGGTTAAAACCATGAACTGGTTAATGAGACCTCGCTTTACAATGCCGTCAACTTCCCTAGAGCGGCACCAGCATTAACCTTTTGTACGTACAAAAATCTTTACATTTCCATCTCAGATCTTTATCTATTTGTAACACCATATATTACCACAATCTCCTGCTTCACAAATTCTCCACACTTGTTATTATGTTACAGCAGAGCAGGGCTGTCAAGGCAAATTAGACAAAACATCACCTTATGTGAGCTATTTTGTTATTTGTTAAAGAATAGAGAGTGCAAGCACAAACACAACAGTACCGACAAGAAAATGAAAACCACTCACTGCTGGAGAACTTCAGCTTTAATAAGCCATCTGAAACTAAACATTAGCACAAAATTAGGCCTAAAAAAAGAAACTGTCCAACTGTTAATGTTAATTATAAGCCTGCAGCATCAAATCATGACTAATATATTTATATCTAATAATTATTCTATCGAGACTTGTGTAATTCGCCTGTATTCATAATGTTTTTCTTCTAAATGATGTCGACAAATGTAGATGTTGTCTTTCTTCCCATTTAGTTGAGTTTATGATGAGTTCAGATGCAAAAGCCTCTATCTGAAATGTTCTTCTATAAATGCATAATCAGCAATAAATGAGGAAAAACAGTTACAAAGTAAGAAATACAAATATAATGGTCTTTCTGTTAAATGTAATAAATAGATGGGTTTTTGTTAGCCTATTTACTGTTCTTCCTCATATCACCCACAGGCCAGATTGGACTCCTGCACAGGATACATGCGGCTCACGAGTCGTGACTTTGACACCGCTAAAGCAGAACAATGCCAAGTGAGTAATCATTTCAGTATCACTCTCCTGTGCATGACCTTCATTTTTGTTTCTATATTTTGCACCTGCAGACGCATGGCCTGTTTTGCAATAACATTGTCAATTCATCTTCCACACTGAAGAAAAAAAATATTTCTTAGTATATGTGTTTTGCTGTACAAATACCAAAATATGTTTAAATCGAGATACATTTAATTGAGAAGCAAATTTGTTTTCTGAAAACATATATAAAAATTGACTTTATGCTTAAAACAAAAGTATTTTGTTTTATGCTAAAAAGTATTATGCAGTGGGTTTAGAAAAAAATAAACTTAATTCAAAGAGAAATTAGGATTACTTTAATTACAAAGCTCATTTAATTTTGAAAAAAATTCAGAAAACAAGCACAACCGATGTCGTTTGGATTCTCAAGTAAATGTATCTCTATTTAAGACTGTTTCGATTTTTATATTAGCAAACAAGTCAAGAATACTGAGCATGATGGTCATGTTTTGCATTCCAGTCAGGCTTTGTGTCCTGGAGCGGGACTTTCCTCCGCTGCTGTGCTACTTGGCCCGGTGCAGATGTGCTGTGACACTGTTCCTGGCCAGCCAACACTGACATCATCCACTTCGAGCCAACTGTACGGATTCACAGCCAACCCAGAGAGGTTTATTTATGGACGTCAGCGGCCCCCGCCTGGGCTGCTTCACCACATGATTACCACCGAGCCAAGTTTGTTTTCATTCTCCCAGAACCTACTGTAAGCACACACACTCCCTCAACCATATCCCCTGTGGCTGGAGAATACTGTACGCCAAGGAGAGGACAACACGTTTGACCTCACTGGTCCCTCGGCATACACACACGGGTGGGTACGGACAACACTGGAGGACACTGAAAACAGGTTCGGGCTTGTTAGACACACAGTTTACTGACACAGCTGTACAGGTGTTGTCACACCTGCACATATACAAAGCACACACATATATGCAAACTCAGACATGTAAAAAAGGATCTGTACATAATCTGGTGTGCCCCATTGCTGTCATAGGCAGCATCCTAACTGAGATGGAACGGATTTGGAACACTCTACGCATCCATCAACTGTGCATCATAGTGCTCTTCATGTGATGTGCATAATAAACTTGACTAGACTTGACACTTGAGCATAAAATATGATGATACATTAAAAAAATCTATATTTAATAATATTGAATTTATTTACATTTATATTTCAGAAATTAAGAAATATTATATCAAATATTAAAACATTAACATTTTTTAAAATATAGTTCATATTTAATTTTACTTAAAATACACAGCATTTGTGGTATATTTGCAAATATTCTTTTTTAAATAATAAAAAAAAAAATTCTTTAAGTTATTTTTACCATTTTTGTTTTAATACAAATTTGATTTATTTTTTTAATTTTAAAAATAGTGAAACTAATTTATTCAATATCTGTTTACATAACACGAATATATTAGTTATTTTTAATTTAATTTAATTTGTACTTATATTTATTATGTGTTTATTTATTTATAATCAACATTCTCTCATTGCATCCAGTGCCTTAGATGTTTTATCACTGAGCTTGTTGCATTGCATTTTGGGATTGCCTTCTCTTGAAATGTATAATTTTACCAAAGAATATATTATGCTGCCTACATTTGACCTGTTTCAAGCATGCTTGTAATGTCTATAAAGGCTGCCTACATAGACAGCTCTCTAAATTTTGAAGCGAAGCCAGATACTCTCTCTTTCTGTATCGAACACACTCATAAGTGCTCAAAATGTTATGCAAAGAGCTTCAATTATTTGCAGTCTCATAAAACCTGTTGCATTACTTCACCAAACAAAACCGCCATCACATCTGCGATGGTCACCACAAACAGCGGTTCCATGCAATCCAGTGCTGTGTTTAAGTAAAACCACATTATGGCAATCAATTAAAGACTTCCTCGCAGTTAAGAGGGCTGTGAAATCCGGCAACAAGATTGTAAATATAAATATTTCCTCTGTCGCGTCATGTTAAGTGAAGAGTGGATTCTGGGAATCTGCGAATCATAAGTCATCTGTTTAATGCCGCTGATCAAAGTGTGAGTGACGAGACCCCGAATGGTCCGTGTCAGCTTTAAAAGCCTAATTATTTCGGCCCACACTGCGCAAATGTAGCTGTGCCATAAGTCAAGGGTTGCACACTGCCTTTAGCCCCAAATAGGTCATAATTTAGCACCGTGAAGATACCTGGGACTGTTCGGATACAAGCAGGTGACCACTTCTGTTATTAAAGAGCAGTCAAAAGTTTGATTTTATTAGTGCACTTTAACGTCTTTTCACGCACATGTTCTTGAAAATAAACTACACTAATGAAGTTCATATGAGGCTGGAGGAGTGTGACCCGTCTGTTCATAAAACACTTAATAACCCGCAATATTTCTTGTGCATTAAAGGCATTAGCTAAAGCAGAGATCAAAGTGATGGAGGTGGGCCTGCGGAGCGATCAAGACTCAGGTGACGCTCTTAAACGGCTTAGAGGAAGTGAGTGATGTGCTTCTTAGATGGGGCGGCATTCCTCAGTGGAGTGTGTCTCGATAAAACGAGGCAGTGTGTGAGTTCTCAAGCATGCACACACACACACACACACACACACACACAGGTCAGCACACATACATGTTATTCTGCATATCTTGGTTGTAACGAGTGGTTATTTGAGTTACTGTTGCCTTTCTATCATCTCTAACCAGTCTGCCCATTCTCCTCTGACCTCTGACATCAACAAGACATTTTCATCCACACAACTGCCGCTCACTGGATATTTTCTCTTTTTCAGATCATTCTCTGTAAACCCTAGAGATGGTTGTGCGTGAAAATCCCAGTAGATCAGCAGTTTTTGAAATACTCAGACCACCAACAACCATTCCACGTTCAGACACTTAAATCCCTTTCTTCCCCGTTCTGATGCTCGGTTTGATCTTCAGCAAGTCACCTTCACCACATCTAGATGCCTAAATGCATTGAGTTGCTGTCATATGATTGGCTGATTAGCAATTTGTGTTATCAAGCAATTGAACAGGTGTACCTAATAAAGTGGCCGGTGAGTGTATATATATATATATATATAAATGTTTATTTTTTGTATTTTTTTTACCACAAAACATGCCGAAGATAATGAGTATGAAAATGATTTTTTTGAATTATAGAGATAACTTGCATGTTTGTGTGGGCGAAGAACGTGGAGGGTTAAAACCATGAACTGGTTAATGAGACCTCGCTTTACAATGCCGTCAACTTCCCTAGAGCGGCACCAGCATTAACCTTTTGTACGTACATAAATCTTTACATTTCCATCTCAGATCTTTACCTATTTGTAACACCATATATTACCACAATCTCCTGCTTCACAAATTCTCCACACTTGTTATTATGTTACAGCAGAGCAGGGCTGTCAAGGCAAATTAGACAAAACATCACCTTATGTGAGCTATTTTGTTATTTGTTAAAGAATAGAGAGTGCAAGCACAAACACAACAGTACCGACAAGAAAATGAAAACCACTCACTGCTGGAGAACTTCAGCTTTAATAAGCCATCTGAAACTAAACATTAGCACAAAATTAGGCCTAAAAAAAGAAACTGTCCAACTGTTAATGTTAATTATAAGCCTGCAGCATCAAATCATGACTAATATATTTATATCTAATAATTATTCTATCGAGACTTGTGTAATTCACTTGTATTCATAATGTTTTTCTTCGAAATGATGTCGACAAATGTAGATGTTGTCTTTCTTCCCATTTAGTTGAGTTTATGATGAGTTCAGATGCAAAAGCCTCTATCTGAAATGTTCTTCTATAAATGCATAATCAGCAATAAATGAGGAAAAACAGTTACAAAGTAAGAAATACAAATATAATGGTCTTTCTGTTAAATGTAATAAATAGATGGGTTTTTGTTAGCCTATTTACTGTTCTTCCTCATATCACCCACAGGCCAGATTGGACTCCTGCACAGGATACATGCGGCTCACGGGTCGTGACTTTGACACCGCTAAAGCAGAACAATGCCAAGTGAGTAATCATTTCAGTATCACTCTCCTGTGCATGACCTTCATTTTTGTTTCTATATTTTGCACCTGCAGACGCATGGCCTGTTTTGCAATAACATTGTCAATTCATCTTCCACACTGAAGAAAAAAAATATTTCTTAGTATATGTGTTTTGCTGTACAAATACCAAAATATGTTTAAATCGAGATACATTTAATTGAGAAGCAAATAGTTTTTTGAAAACATATATAAAAATTGACTTTATGCTTAAAACAAAAGTATTTTGTTTTATGCTAAAAAGTATTATGCAGTGGGTTTAGAAAAAATAAACTTAATTCAAAGAGAAATTAGGATTACTTTAATTACAAAGCTCATTTAATTTTGAATAATATCTCAGAAAACAAGCGTGACTGATGTCGTTTGGATTCTCAAGTAAATGTATCTCTATTCAAGATTGTTTCGATATTTATATTAGCAAACAAGTCAAGAATACTGAGCATGATGGTCATGTTTTGCATTCCAGTCAGGCTTTGTGTCCTGGAGCGGGACTGTCCTCCGCTGCTGTGCTACTTGGCCCGGTGCAGATGTGCTGTGACACTGTTCCTGGCCAGCCAACACTGACATCATCCACTTCGAGCCAACTGTACGGATTCACAGCCAACCCAGAGAGGTTTATTTATGGACGTCAGCGGCCCCCGCCTGGGCTGCTTCACCACATGATTACCACCGAGCCAAGTTTGTTTTCATTCTCCCAGAACCTACTGTAAGCACACACACTCCCTCAACCATATCCCCTGTGGCTGGAGAATACTGTACGCCAAGGAGAGGACAACACGTTTGACCTCACTGGTCCCTCGGCATACACACACGGGTGGGTACGGACAACACTGGAGGACACTGAAAACAGGTTTGGGCTTGTTAGACATACACAGTTTACTGACACAGCTGTACAGGTGTTGTCACACCTGCACATATACAAAGCACACACATATATGCAAACTCAGACATGTAAAAAAGGATCTGTACATAATCTGGTGTGCCCCATTGCTGTCATAGGCAGCATCCTAACTGAGATGGAACGGATTTGGAACGCTCTACGCATGCATCAACTGTGCATCATAGTGCTCTTCATGTGATGTGCATAATAAACTTGACTAGACTTGACACTTGAGCATAAAATATGATGATACATTAAAAAAATCTATATTTAATAATATTGAATTTATTTACATTTATATTTCAGAAATTAAGAAATATTATATCAAATATTAAAACATATTAACATTTCTTAAAATATATGTAATATTTTTTATTTATTTAAAATACACATTATTTGTGGTATATATGCAATTTTTTTTTAATAAAAAAAAAAAAAATGTTTACATAATTTTTACAATTTTGTTTAAATAACAATTTGATTTATTTTTTCAATTTTAAAAATAATGAAACTAATTTACTCAATATTTGTTTACATAACACGCATATATTAGTTTTTTTATTTAATTTATATTTATTTTTATTTATACATCCTGTTTATTTATTTATAATCAACATTCTCTCATTCCATCCACTGCCTTATATGTTTTATCACTGAGCTTTGCAACTGATCTTGCATTGCATTTTGGGATTGCCTTCTCTTGAAATGTATAATTTTACCAAAGAATATATTATGCTGCCTACATTTGACCTGTTTCAAGCATGCTTGTAATGTCTATAAAGGCTGCCTACATAGACAGCTCTCTAAATTTTGAAGCGAAGCCATATACTCTCTCTTTCTGTATCGAACACACTCATAAGTGCTCAAAATGTTATGCAAAGAGCTTCAATTATTTGCAGTCTCATAAAACCTGTTGCATTACTTCACCAAACAAAACCGCCATCACATCTGCGATGGTCACCACAAACAGCGGTTCCATGCAATCCAGTGCTGTGTTTAAGTAAAACCACATTATGGCAATCAATTAAAGACTTCCTCGCAGTTAAGAGGGCTGTGAAATCCGGCAACAAGATTGTAAATATAAATATTTCCTCTGTCGCGTCATGTTAAGTGAAGAGTGGATTCTGGGAATCTGCGAATCATAAGTCATCCGTTTAATGCCGCTGATCAAAGTGTGAGTACAAGTAGGGTGACGAGACCCCGAATGGTCCGTGTCAGCTTTAAAAGCCTAATTATTTTGGCCCACACTGCGCAAATGTAGCTGTGCCATAAGTCAAGGGTTGCACACTGCCTTTAGCCCCAAATAGGTCATAATTTAGCACAGTGAAGATACCTGGGACTGTTCGGATACAAGCAGGTGACCACTTCTGTTATTAAAGAGCAGTCAAAAGTTTGATTTTATTAGTGCACTTTAACGTCTTTTCACGCACATGTTCTTGAAAATAAACTACACTAATGAAGTTCATATGAGGCTGGAGGAGTGTGACCCGTCTGTTCATAAAACACTTAATAACCCGCAATATTTCTTGTGCATTAAAGGCATTAGCTAAAGCAGAGATCAAAGTGATGGAGGTGGGCCTGCGGAGCGATCAAGACTCAGGTGACGCTCTTAAACGGCTTAGAGGAAGTGAGTGATGTGCTTCTTAGATGGGGCGGCATTCCTCAGTGGAGTGTGTCTCGATAAAACGAGGCAGTGTGTGAGTTCTCAAGCATGCACACACACACACACACACACACACATGCAGGGTTCAGGTCAGTCTCTGTTCTGGCTTCTTTACCATGAGATATTTTGTTTATACGTGGGAGTGAAGCCTGAAGTCATCCGGCTTGGGCAGAAAGCGATCTGAACATCTCTGTTGCGGCTTTAGTCGTGCTTTAAAGTACTTATGTGTGAATGTGTAGTTCTGTTTCACTGATCTGAGGTCGTTTTCTGTTCTCTGCAGTATCAGGCTGTTACCGGCTGCTGTCTGTAAGATGCACGTCTTTTGAAGGAGTTCAGACTGGAGGTGGGTGATTGTTGTTACAAAACTTCTGTACAAATTCTGTGCCTTCCAGAGTTTGACCAATGAGAGGAGAAAATCATGCCTTCTCAGAAAGTACAGAGAAAAACTTTTCAAGTCTTCATGAAATTAAAATGGGCCCTGTTTATTTAATACATGTTCCTGGTCTCATATGAATGATGAATGGTGCACATTATTTCAAATTGTATCAAAATGCAGAAACTTACTGTGGTGTGATTTTCCTTTACAGCTGGTATCATAAATCTCTTGCTTTTCAACGTCTTCCCTCTGAAAAACAGATCCCATTCTGGTACGTATCACTTTTCACAATCACTCGTCTCACTGAATTTCTCTCAGAAATATGCCAAATTACAGCAGTCGAACACTGTTTCTTGTCTTTCTTTGAGCATTGATTATACTGAAGTTTTATCTTAATATTTGATGTCATTTGAAACTATGGCAGTATTCTTAGTTAGCCATGTCAACCCAATTTTTATGTTTTCTAAAAATCCATCAGTGTCCTGTATCGTGATGGCCAGGTGTTGTTAAGGTGTTTAATGTTAGCCCATTGCTGTGCGATTGCTATAGAGTTATACTGGATAGATGCCTGTGGCAAAAGAACCTGTCCACAAAGTCACTATGATATTTTGGCCTCATTATTGTAAGTCTGTGAGATTATTCAGCTGTTTTATTGTCCACCATGTGAAAATCACTTAGTAAAGTCATTATTTGAGGTATCATTCGTGTCTGTAGCACAAAGTTTGGAGCACAATTTAACAGGGCTTTGTAAAATGCTTTAGCAAACACTAATATATTTGTGTGAATGAACTTACACAAAAGTCAGTAGTATTTATTTAAGAAAGTTATACTTTTATTAAGCAAGAATGCTTTAAATTGATCAAATGTGACAGGAAAGACATTCATAATCTTACACATTATTTCAGTTTTAACTAAATGCTGTTCCTTTGAGCTCTCTATTCTTCAAAGAATCCTGAAAATAAAAATGTATCACAGTTTAAACAAAAACATTAAGCAGCACAACTGTTTTATTTTTTCAACATTGGTAATAATAAATGTTTCTTCAGCAGTAAATCAGCATATTAGGATGATTTCTGAAGATCATGTGACACTGAAGACTGGAGTAATGATGCTGAACATTCAGCTTTGCTTCAAAGGCATAAATTACATTTTGCAATATATTTACAGAAAAAAAAGATATTTGAAATAACTATATTTCACAATATTACTTTTTTTAATCAAATGAATGCAGCCTTAGTGAGCATAAGAGACATTTTTCATAAACATAAAAAAACACTGACCCAGACTTTTAAACAGTAGTATAGACTGTATTGAAATCAGTGGATCGTCTTTGATATAACTGTACATAATAATAGTCTATGACTGATCAATTGTCTGGCAAGCTGTGTACTCAAGAGATTATTTGGTGTACAGTCTTTGTCGGTCTTTTACCTTTAAGCCTTTCTTTTAAAGTCTGATTTGATTCCATTGTAATTGACTGTATTTGTATAGCACATTTTGCATCACACACAGTTCCAAAGCAGCTTAACAGAAAATACAGGTATTAGAATATCATGAAAAAGGTCAATATTTTTTGTCTCTCATTTCAGAAAGTGAAACCCAAATATTATATAGATTCATTACACAGAGTTAAATATTTCAAGCCTTTATTTCTTGATATTTTGATGATTATGGCTTACAGATAATGAAATTCAGTGTCTCCGAAAATTTGAATATTACATAAGATCAATTAAAAAAAAGATATTTTAAACAGAAATGTCAGGCTTCTGAAAGGTATGTTCATTTTTATGTACTCAATACTTGGTTGGGCCTTTTGTTGGCTTTTGCATGAATTACTGCATCAATGCGGCGTGGCATGGAGGCAATCAGCCTGTGGTATTGGTTGCCCTGATAGCGGCCCTCACATCATCTGCATTGTTGGGTCTGGAGTCTCTCATCTTCCTCTTGACAATAGATTCTCGATGGGGTTCAGGTCAGGCGAGTTTGCTGGCCAATCAAGCACAGTAACACCATGGTCATTGAACCAGTTTTTGGTACCTTTGGCAGTGTGGGCAGGTGCCAAGTCCTGCTGAAAAATGAAATCAGCATCTCCATAAAGCTTGTTAGCAGAAGGAAGCATGAAGTACTCTAAAATTTCCTGGTAGATGACTGCGTTGACTGTGGACTTCAGAAAACACAGTGGACCAACACCAGCAGATGACATGGCAGCCCAAATCATCACCGACTGTGGAAACTTCACACTGGACTTCAAGCAACATGGATTCTGTGTCCTCTCCACTCTTCCTCCAGACTCTGGGACCTTGATTTCCAAATGAAATACAACATTTACTTTTATCTGAAAAGAGGACTTTGGACCACTGATCAACAGTAGAGTTATTTTTCTCTTTAGCCCAGGTAAGATGCTTCTGACGATGTTTCTGTTTCAGAAGTGGCTTGGTAGCTCTTTTCCTGAAGATGTCTGAGCGTGGTGACTCTTGATGCACTGACTCCAGCTTCAGTTCACTCCTTGTGAAGCTCTCCCAAGTGTTTGAATCTGCTTTGCTTGACAGTATTCTCAAGCTTGCGGTCATCCCTGTTGCTTGTGCACATTTTCCTACCCAATTTCTTCCTTCCAGTCAACTTTGCATTTAATATGCTTTGATACAGCACTCTGTGAACAGCCACCCCTTTCAGTAATGACCCTCTGTGACTTGCCCTCTTTGTGGAGGGTGTCAATGTTCGTCTTCTGGACCATTGCCAAGTCAGCAGTGTTCCCCATTACTGTGCTTTCAAAGAACAAGAGATGCAAAGAACAATTTATACTGTATGGATGGTCATTTATTGAAACTCAAATGTAAATGTTATAATATTTTGAGATACTGATTTTTGACTTTCATTAGCTGTAAGCTCTAATCATAAAAATTAAAGCAAAAAAAACGTTTGAAATGTTTTATTTTACATGTACTGAATCTAAAATATATGAACGTTTCACTTTTTGAAATAAGTTACAATAAAAAAATACTTTTTTACGATATTCATTTTTTTTTTAGATGTACCTGTAGAAATATAAATAAGATAACAGCAAGGGGAAAAGACAGTGTAATGTCATAACTAAAACTCAGACAAAGCATTGCACCCAAAACTGGCAAGGTTTTAAAAGCAATCTTGCTCTGTGAAACACACATTATTCTATCCAGCCTTGATCCCTGTGATACACAAAACACATTTCATATGACCAGGGAGTTGCCCTCCGCTGAATGCCTAGCTCAACAATAAGCTGTTAATTTTAGTGCATTAAAGTCACTGGGAATGTGCCAAGTCATCCTGCCACCAGCTGCTTCATCAGGCCCAAAGAGCTGCCCAAAAGAGAGAGTGTGTGTGTGTGTGTGTGTGTGTGTGTGTGTGTGTGTGTGTGTGTGTGTGTGTGTGTGTGTGTGTGTGTGTGTGTACCTACTTAACCATATTTTGGGGACAAATTTGTACCCAAAAGTGAGGTAAACCTGACAAATTCTCCAAAAACCTCCATTTGGGGACGTCCTCATTTGTAAAACAGGTTTAAAAATAAACTAAACAAAGTTTTTTAGAAATTGTAAAAATGTAAAAAGTCTCCTGTGATGGTTAGGTTTAGGGATAGGGGCAGTGTAAGGGGATAGAATATACAGTTTGTACAGTATAAAAACCATTATGCCTATGGAGAGTCCCCATTTAGATAGCTAAGTAAACGTGTGTGTGTGTGTGTGTGTGTGTGTGTGTGTGTGTGTGTGTGTGTGTGTGTGTGTGTGTGTGTGTGTGTGTGTGTGTGTGTGTGTGTGTGTGTGTGTGTGTGTGTGTGGACAAGAAATGGGCATCAACCAGACAGATGGGCAAACAAAAGTCATGTATTGTGGTGACGTTTGAATTCCTTTGAAAGCCAATAGAAATACTGCTATTTCCATATTTATACAGAGGCAAACGTTCGTACTAGACTGTTCTGACTTTTAGTCTGGTTGGAAATCACATTTGAAGAGACGTGTGACTCACGATGAGCTGAGAAGTACCTGTTTTTCCATCTAACAGAATTCGCATTGGACTTTCTCCAGTCTGTCACACCCATCGATTTTCACAGTAGAGGTAAAACAGCTCTAGTCCAATCGTAACAGGGGAATGTAGACTTAAGTGGTTCAGAATCTCATCTGCATCCCAGGTGCTGAGATTCCTGGTTAGGTATCAGGAAAACATGCCCCGCTGAACGAATGAATTTCACTTTACCCATCCCTTGCGAGACTTTAAGGCCAAGTGCCTCTATTGTGTTAGAAGGTTTTTCCTTGTATATTTGATGGGAGGGAATGTTAATGTAGCAAGACTTCTGTTGTTTTCCTCACTCTTTAGACCGGAAGAACCATCATTAACCAGTTCAGACCAGCAAACCATCTCACGCTGGTTTTATCTTGAGTGTTTGTTCTTTGTTGATTATTGTAAGTTATTTGTCTGTGGCCAAAAGTCGCTGCAGTGTAAATGAATATATGCGCGCGGAGGCCTGTCGCTAGCTCAGCTATGCAGCCACCTGCCCTCTTAATCATGTCTGGGCATGTTACACGCCGACTCACTCCGAACGCTGCTGATCTTGGATCAGTTTCCCATTCTTCAGATTGTGCTCGTTATTAATACATGAGTATTTATGGAATTGGACTTGGATCGGTGCAGAAGGGCACACTTGGGAAATATACCAACTGATATTGAGAAGCGTTATGACTGAACTCCTTTACTGGATAACATAACATGCCATTTTGCTCCCTTGTTTTCATACTTTTCTCTCAAATGTTCTCCTAAGGAAAGGTTTGACAATAATATGACACTGAAATAACATACGTGTTTGTTATATTGTATTGTATTGTATTGTATTACAGTGGTAGGAAAAAGGCCCCTTCCTTTTGCCCCCTTCCTGTTTTTTTTGGTTTTGTTTTTTTTTATTTTTTTTTTTATTACACAATGCATTGAATGTGCAAATCAAAGTACTTTGGTATGACCATAGTACTTTTTGTGAGGTCAAATCAAATAAGTGATAGTTTGGTTGCATCCCACATGGTCAGTAAGGCAGACAATACATTTAATGATGCATTTGTTCATTATGAAAGACTTCTGTATCCCCATGAAAATCATTTGTTTTTTTACATACTGTACATGGTCTAGAAGTGGCAGATGTGTCTCTCTCTGAGAGAAAGCAAATGCTGGGTGGAGGGGGGGAAATACAAATATTAATTTGTTCTTTGTTTCCAGTGGCACCTGCTTACACTGCTGTGAAGTGCAACTGCAATTTTATAAAACCCAGCTGAGAGCACACATACTTGGTTGGGCCTTTTGTTGGCTTTTGCATGAATTACTGCATCAATGCGGCGTGGCATGGAGGTAATCAGCCTGTGGTATTGGTTGCCCTGATAGCGGCCCTCACATCATCTGCATTGTTGGGTCTGGAGTCTCTCATCTTCCTCTTGACAATAGATTCTCTATTGGGTTCAGGTCAGGCGAGTTTGCTGGCCAATCAAGCACAGTAACACCATGGTCATTGAACCAGTTTTTGGTACCTTATGGCAGTGTGGGCAGGTAGCCAAGTGCCTGCTGAAAAATGAAATCAGCATCTCCATAAAGCTTGTTAGCATGAAGGAAGCATGAAGTACTCTAAAATTTCCTGTGATAGCATGATCTGCGGGTTGAGCTGTTGGACTTCAGAAAACACAGTGGATCATACACCAGCAGATGACATGGCAGCCGGCAAATCATCACCGACTGAAATGGAAACTTCCCACTGGACTTCAAGCAACATGGATTCTGATGCTCTCCACTCTTCCTCCAGACTGCTGGTGACCTTGATTTCCAAATGAAATGTAAAATCTGAAAAGAGGACTTTGGACCCACTGATCAACAGTAGAGTTATTTTTCTCCTTAGCCTCAGGTAAGATGTTTCTGACGATGCCTCTCCTCTGTTCCTCCGGACTGGCTTGGTAGCTCTTGATTCCAAATGAAGATGTAAAATCTGAGATGAGTGACTCTTGGATGCACTGACTCAACAGCTTCAGAATTCACTCCTTGTGAAGCTCTTTAGCCCAAGTGTTTGAATCGGCTTTGTTTGACGATGTATTCTCAAGCTTGCGGTCATCCCTGTTGCTTGGTAGCTCATTTTCCTGACCCAGATTTCTGAGCTTCCAGTGACTCTTGATGCATTGACTCCATGCTTTGATACAGTTCACTCCTTGTGAAGCTCCACCCCTTTCAGTAATGACCCTCTGTGACTTGCCCTCTTTATGGAAGGGTGTCAATGATCGTCTTCTGGACCATTGCCAAGTCAGCAGTGTTCCCCATTATTGTGCTTTCAAAGAACAAGAGATGCCAAGAACAATTTATACTGTATGGATGGTCATTTATTGATATTCAAATGTAAATGTTATAATATTTTGAGATACTGGATTTTTGACTTTCAATTGGCTGTAAGCTCTAGTCATCCAAATTAAAGCAAAAATATTTTACATGTACTGAATCTAAAATATATGAAAATTTCACTTTTTGAAATAAGTTACAATAAAAAAATACTTTTTTACGATATTCAATTTTTTTTTAGATGTACCTGTAGAAATATAAATAAGATAAACAGCAAGGGGAAAAGACAGTGTAATGTCATAACTAAAACTCAGACAAAGCATTGCACCCGAAACTGGCAAGGTTTTAAAAGCAATCTTGCTCTGTGAAACACACATTATTCTATCCAGCCTTGATCCCTGTGATACACAAAACACATTTCATATGACCAGGGAGTTGCCCTCCGCTGAATGCCTAGCTCAACAATAAGCTGTTAATTTTAGTGCATTAAAGTCACTGGGAATGTGCCAAGTCATCCTGTGCATTCCTGCCACCAGCTGCTTCATCAGGCCCAAAGAGCTGCCCAAAAGAGAGTGTGTGAGAGAGAGAGTGTGTGTGTGTGTGTGTGTGTGTGTGTGTGTGTGTGTGTGTGTGTGTGTGTGTGTGTGTGTGTGTGTGTGTGTGTGTGTGTGTGTGTGTGTGTGTGTGTGTGTGTGTGTGTGTGTGTGTTGTGTGTGTGTGTGTGTGTGTGTGTGTGTGTGTGTGGTGTGTGTGTGTGGACAAGAAATGGGCATCAACCAGACAGATGGGCAAACAGAAGTCATGTATTGTGGTGACGTTTGAATTCCTTTGAAAGCCAAAAGAAATACTGCTTTTCCATATTTATACAGAAGCAAACGTTCGTACTAGACTGTTCTGACTTTTAGTCTGGTTGGAAATCACATTTGAAGAGACGTGTGCCTCACGAAGAGCTGAGAAGTACCTGTTTTTCCATCTAACAGAATTCGCATTGGACTTTCTCCAGTCTGTCACACCCATCGATTTTCACAGTAGTGGTAAAACAGCTCTAGTCCAATCGTAACAGGGGAATGTAGACTTAAGTGGGTCAGAATCTCATCTGCATCCCAGGTGCTGTGATTCCTGGTTAGGTATCAGGAAAACATGCCCCGCTGAATGAATGAATTTCACTTTACCCATCCCTAGCGAGACTTTAAGGCCAAGTGCCTCTATTGTGTTAGAAGGTTTTTCCTTGTATATTTGATGGGAGGGAATGTTAATGTAGCAAGACTTCTGTTGTTTTCCTCACTCTTTAGACCGGAAGAACCATCATTAACCAGTTCAGACCAGCAAACCATCTCACGCTGGTTTTATCTTGAGTGTTTGTTCTTTGTTGATTATTGTAAGTTATTTGTCTGTGGCCAAAAGTTGCAGTGTAAATGAATATATGTGCGCGGAGGCCTGTCGCTAGCTCAGCTATGCCGCCACCTGCCCTCTTAATCATGTCTGGGCATGTTGCACGCCGACTCACTCCGAACGCTACTGATCTTGGATCAGTTTCCCATTCTTCAGATTGTGCTCGTTATTAATACATGAGTATTTATGGAATTGGACTTGGATCGGTGCAGAAGGGCACACTTGGGAAATATACCAACTGATATTGAGAAGCGTTATGACTGAACTCCTTTACTGGATAACATAACATGCCATTTTGCTCCCTTGTTTTCATACTTTTCTCTCAAATGTTCTCCTAAGGAAAGGTTTGACAATAATATGACACTGAAATAACATACATGTTTGTTATATTGTATTGTATTGTATTGTATTACAGTGGTAGGAAAAAGGCCCCTTCCTTTTGCCCCCTTCCTGTTTTTTTTGGTTTAGTTTTTTTTATATTTTTTTATATTACACAATGCATTGAATGTGCAAATCAAAGTACTTTGGTATGACCATAGTACTTTTTGTGAGGTCAAATCAAATAAGTGATAGTTTGGTTGTGCATCCCACATGGTCAGTAAGGCAGACAATACATTTAATGATGCATTTGTTCATTATGAAAGACTTCTGTATCCCCATGAAAATCATGTGTTTTTTTACATACTGTACATGGTCTAGAAGTGGCAGATGTGTCTGTCTCTGAGAGAAAGCAAATGCTGGGTGGAGGGGGGGAAATACAAATATTAATTTGTTCTTTGTTTCCAGTGGCACCTGCTTACACTGCTGTGAAGTGCAACTGCAATTTTATAAAACCCAGCTGAGAGCACACAGACCAGAGAGCTAGAAACATGAGTGGGTGGACTTCATATTTCCATATTCAATGCACTCACATAATGGGAGGTCACAGATAGACAGAGAGAGAGAGACAGAGAGACAGAGAGAGAAAAGAGATCTCTGTATTCACAGGAGAATTAAACTGTACAGTCGGAAGCAGACAATTAAAAACAAACAGTTTAACATGTTAAAATACTACTAAAAACAGTGCACAGCTTTGTTCAGGTTTGTTTTTGTTTCCAGCCATATGCATATAAAAATACGAGACCACTAATAAAAATATATATTTTTTTACAATGGAAATAGATTTTAAGATAGATAGATAGATAGATAGATAGATAGATAGATAGATAGATAGATAGATAGATAGACAGATAAACGATTTGATGATTTGGGGTTTGAAATTAATAGAAAAATCAGAGTTTTAATGTATAAAATAAAAATTCTAAAATTGTTGTTTATGTTGTCATCTTGAAATATTTAAATAGATAGATAGATAGATAGCCCTATCAGATAGACAGATAGACAAGATTTAGAAGATAGATTTGAGATTAGATAGACGAGAAAGTCTAAGATAGATAGATAATAGACATGATATAGTCTTTCCTAGAGACTAGGCATGTTTCAGACTCTAACTCAGAGGGCTGTGTACTGATTTCATGACAGTCTACCATCTCCCAGAATGCACTGCATTGTATCCCACCCGTCAGTCTGTTCATCAAAGCCTGTGTGACTCTGTAGTGTGCATGTGGCCAGACGTTGAAATGATGTGACATTAAAATAAAGTGCTTCTATCAAAGGAAGCCCAAATCCTCAGAAATAGTTTCTTGCAGTCTGCCATGCTAACCTGGACAGTCTAAGTCCAAAAATACAGGCAGCAGGAAATTCTCTGTGAGTGATAGTCATATTCTCTGAAAGGGCAGACTACGCGCATGAAAAAGCCCCTCTAATTGCACACTACACAGGGCTCCCTCTACTGATCTTCATGACAGTCTACTCATCTTTCACACCAGAGGATGCACTATCACTTGTAGCCCACACCATCAGTCTGTTCATCAATCAGCTCTTGTGTTGAATTCTGTAAGTGGTGCAGTGATTGGCCAGACGTGTTGATGTGACATTGAAATGTTCTTCTCCAAAGGAAGCCCGAATCCTCAGTGTTTCTTGCAGTCTGCCATGCTCTCCTGGGTACATTGTGTCCAAAAATACAGGCAGCAGGAAATTCTCTGTGAGTGATATCATATTCTCTGAAAGGGCAGAAACGCGCTGAAAAAGCCCCCTCTAATTGCACACTACACACGCTCACTCTCTCTCCCTCTCCTCCTCTCTTTCACACCAGAGGAGCATATCACTCAGCCCACACATCATCTGCATCAATCGTTTATTGGACTCTGAGTGTGTTGAATTATGATAATTGGGGGAGGGGAATTGAGAGGAAAGGAAGTAAGATGTGATAGAAATAAAGCAAAGGAAGTAAGGCATGAGAGGAGGAACAGAAGTGAGGCCTGAGAGGAAGACAAAATCAATCTTAAGGAAAGAACATGTGAATAAGAAAAAGAAGTGAGGTCAAAGAGGAAGATAGGTAAGGACATGAAAGGAATGGAAGTGGAAAATGAGTGGAAGACAGGAAAAGGAAGGAAGATGAGAAATGAGGAAAGGAAGTGAGATGTAAGAGCAGGAACGGAAGTAAAAGGAAAAGAAACATGACAGGACAACAGAGATGGAAGTGGTGTAAAAGATGGAAAAGAAAAGAAATGTGAAAGCAACTGGAAGAAAATAATTTAGGGAAAGGAAAAGGAAGAGATGCACAAGATAAAGACATGTAAAGGAAAAGAAGTGAGTTGTAAGAGGAAGAAAGAGAATTAAAGGAAGTAAAACGCAAGGAAGACAGGAAAGTGAAGGAGGAAGTGAAACAAGAAGAGGAAGTGATGTGAGGAAAACGAGACAGTACTTGAAAAGAAAGTGAGATGTGTGGAAGGGAAAGGGACGAAAATAAAATACAGAAAGGAAGTGAAAAGCAAGTGAAGTCTTAGATGAGGAAAGGAAAGAAAAGAGGAAGGGAAAGGATGTGAGACATAAGAGGAGAACAAGAAACTAAAGGAAAGAAGAGGTAAGACTGGGACGTATAAAAGGTAAGGAAAGGAAGTAGTATGTGTAAAACAGGTTAGGGAAATAAGAGAGCTGTGATTGGAAGAGAGGAGAGAAAAAAGGAAGGAAGTGAAATGAGAGGAATGAAGAAAAGAGAGTGAGATGTGAGGAAGGAAAGTCAAAAAGAGGGGAAAATAGAGTTGATCTAGAAAAGGAACTGATATGTGAAAGTAAGACGATAAAGGTAAGGAAGTGAGATGTGTGGAAAGGGTACAAAGGGAGGTATGAGAGGAAGAACAGGAAAGAAGAGGAAAAGAAAGAAAGTGATGTGTGAGTAGGACAGGTAAGGAAAAGATGTGAGAGGACGATAGGAAATGAATAGAAGTGTAACAAGAGAGGAAGACAAGAAAAGAAAGGGAGTAATTTGTAGGAGCAGAAAAGGAAATTAAAGATGACAGGAAGTGATGCAAAGCTGGAAATGAAAAGAAAGGAAGTGAGGTGTGTGGGAAGGAAAGGAATAATTAAGTGTTACGTAAGAAAGATGGTACTAGAGGAATGAAAGGAAAGAAAGAAAGAAATGCAAATGCTATGTAAGGAAAGGGACAGGAAGTGAAAAGCCGAAGGACAGAGTAAGGAAGGGAAAGCGAGATGAGAGGAATACAGGAAAGGTGAGTCTTTCCTCCGTCATGTGGCAGCAGATGTGCTCGGTAGGAACCGGAAGCTGAAGCTGAGTGGAGTTATGACACTGATACCTGGAGCGCCGTTAATAATTGATCAAGACCACTCCGGCAGTCAACTCATTAGCTCTCTCTCTCTCTCTCTCCTCTCTCTCTCTCTCTCTCTCTCTCTCTCTCTCTCTCTCTCACTCACTCATCACACACCTCACACTCCTACACTCTCACACACCACACACACACACACACACACACACACACACACACACACACACACACACACACACACACACACACTAGAGCCCTGCAACAACAGCCTGAGGGCTGGACTGCAGAACAGAAGCATTCACTGTATTATTTCATGTAATCTAGTCTCAGGTGCGAGGCCATTTAAACTAGCAGTTAAAACATTCAACGTTACACATTTTAACAGGTGTGGGAAAGTAGAGGAGTTTATGAGTGAGTATATAGCATCCAAGTGTTTTCGCTTGTTTATATCCATTCTGCAGATGTTCGCTCTAAATCAGTGCAGAATTTTTGGCCTGCTTGTCTTTACATGACAAGCTTATGTGACTGAAAAGTCATTCATTTTCTGAATTTGAAGTGCATGTGCAAAGAGAACGCAGAATTGTAATATTCATTTGAACTAGGATATAGAATTCTTACATGCAACAATATTCAAAGACATTGATTTAACTGCCGTTTTGGTGCTACATTAATTTCATACACAACAAATGGAACATTTCTAGAAATAAGGGATTTTATTAATAACAACACTATAATTTACAGACCATATCACAATATTTTATAAATTAACTTTCCTTTTATAGGCCATGGTGGAAGAACAGTTAATTTCCAAGAATGCTCAAATGTGCCACAAAATCTTTCAAATGGAGCTAAATAATATATTTTTAAGAAGGAAACTTGAACAAAACATCTAAGTTTTCTTTTCTTGCCAATTTTGTTTTGTTATTAATTTTTTTATGGGAATTTAATTGCATTTTTTGCCTAATTTTTCACACTCATTAATTAAAAGCGAACCCTTTTTTTTATTATTTTGCCCTGATAGGGATGTATCACACAAACTGCCTGTCTACCTACTTGCGCTATTTATTTATTTTTTTAACCCTTTTTTAAATTGAACTTTTTTTAGACAATATATTAAACACGTCCATCCTATAATGATAAAATCCACCCAGTGTTTTTTTTTTTAAATCCCCTGTTGTCTAATCAGGCTGTGCTGAGACTCCTGTCAGAATGACGTAGTTCTGTACAGGCCCCTCCCACGATAGTTGATTGACAAGACCGTCTTACCTTAGCCCCGCCCTGAGTGAGCCGAGAGCTGTCCGCCTCCGGTGCTAGGGAAGACCAGATGTCTCAGATTAAGAGATTGAGGCGTTTTGTTGTTAGATGTAATAATGAAAATAGCAGTCGTCCTTTACTCCCACATCTGAGCCGCTGAAGACGCAGAGGATTAACGTTACTTTCGCTTTGAAGTGAATGCACCGATCCCGATCTACTTAAATGCATCATGTTCACGCGAATCATTCGTGATCCAGCTTCATCTACAGAAGAAGTGAGTATAAGGGTTTTTATGAATCTTTGCAAATCGCCTTTCCTAATAATGTGCTAGTTAGCCAGTTTCACGGCTGAATTTTATTATTCTCCATAGATATTCCTAGATGCCTCATTATCGACTGTTTCTATGGGCCGCGATATGTAAGCCATCCGCCATTTTTGGAACGGTCTGCAAATCTTTGATGCATTGACTGTGTATCTACAACAACAAGTTATACGCTTGTATATCTTTTAAATATTCATTGATTATTATGGTGAATGCAAGATGGCTGACGCGTCAACATAACTGGAGTGGTCAAACAGGATCTACACATATCTATGGTCTGCTCGTCACTCCACGGAAGAGAGGGGCGGAGTCAGCAGAGCTCACTAGGATTTAAAGAAACATGAACTAAATCAGCGTGCTGAAGGCAGAGCTGATTTTGACAGGGTAAAAATGTCATATCAACAAATCATATCAACTTGTGTAAAATGGTCATCCGATGACCCCTTTAAAAGAAAAAATGCATGTTACATGTTTTTGTTTAGTGTCATATTTGATAGCTCAGGAATTTATGGCACATATTAAATGGGAGAATATAGAGCTAATAATCAAGTATCAGTTTTATTCAGAAAACAATAAGTTTTATTCAGAGGCCCAAACTGAGCAAAAATATGCAATTTGGTGCATATGCTAATATTCATGTGAATGTATTTATTTTTATGGGCTTTTTATTATTTTTTTCTAGATAGATAGTACAGTAGAGAGAGACGACAGGAAATCACTGGGAGGAGAGAGGGAGTGTGATCGGCAAAGGACCTCAAGACTCAATCGAACCCGACGCTGTGAGCACTGTTGCACTGTATGTTGACAAACTAAACATGAGGCTATTGGCGCTGACGTGGAATTTATGTTTATGAAAAAAAATGACATTTGTAATGTAAATCACTGATATCTTCATAACACTATAACAGACGCTTTACATGAACTACATATAATATCAGTTGCACTACCTATATGCTTTAGAAGATAATATTTAAGTGCTTAGCTTTATTATTAAGACTGTAGTTGTATTGGGGGCAAACCATATAATGCAATGCAATACGATGATTTAAATCTGAACAAATAAATGTTCCTCAAAAGGTTGATGCATCATATTTCACATTCAAAGAAAAAATATATATATGTATGGATAATCAAGTAAACCTTCATTGCAAATTGAAATATTACTGGCAATACGAAATATTAGAAAATATATATATCAGTCAACAGACAACATATTTCTTTTTTGCTATGTTTTGATCATATTGGTAATTTAGAGGCCTAAGAAATTGCATATCAAATATGATACAGTAGGCTTTACAGGGTCAAAAATAATTGAATCTACATCTCTAAGATATATAAAATTAATAAGTGGGATACAGGTTGTCAGGCAATTGTTTTTCATGGTGCATATGCCACAGTTTATGGTGAGCTGTGGAGTCAACACAACAGAAGTAAAGTTTCAGCGATCAGAGAACAGAGCGGATCAGTCACGGGAGGCACGAGGAAGAGTCTGTTCTGAACATCCATCCCCTGCAGTTCCACTTCCCTGCACCGCTGAAGGCCTGCGTCTTCTCTAAAGTTCTCCTGAGTTCTCCAAACTCGAAACTCGCTGCTGGCGCTCACCAAATGTCACCTTTCATGCCTCCAACTTCAGCTCGACTTCAGACTTGGCACCGATTGTTTATGAACCCATGGATGTCAGCTCCATAAGTGCACTAGGCAGAACTCAGCAAAGGTTGTTGTCAGGACTCAATGGTGCACTTTCTCTGGCGCAGATGCAGGGAACTTTTCGATCTATATTTACATCAGCTGGTCTGCCTGGAGCTGCGAGTCAGCCTGGCTTATGTAAAAGAAAAAAGGGCAAAATCAATAAGCACATGTTGCTGCGGGATTCTGAGTGTTGAGTGCAAGTATTTAATAAACACATGCGGGAAGTATGTGTAACTCAAATACAGCTCCTACACAAGGTATTGGGACTAACTAATAAAAAACACTAATTCGAAATACTAATAACTACATTTTTCAGATCAGATGTTTTCACAGTAACAACCTACTTTTTTCCCAAACGAAGTAATACACTGCTCACCTAAAATGTCCACTCACTTATATCAAGTATTGAAATTCTGATTCATTTTAGAGGAATTGTTCATTCAGGCAGTTAATTTCAATGAACGGTTCCATGAAATGATTCAATGATTATTTTACATTTACATTTATGCATTTAGCAGACGCTTTTATCCAAAGCGACTTAATTCAGGTTATACATTTTTTGTCAGTATGTGTTCCCTGGGAATCGAACCCACAAACTTTGCGCTGCTAACGCAATGCTCTACCACTGAGCCACAGGAACATACAACAAATATTTTGAGTTATTTGAAAAAAAACACTTTAGTGGTTCGTATCCAGCAGCTCTCTCGTGGCTTATGACAAACAATAATTAATTGAAACAATATGGAGCCATTAAGCAATCCAAACAATTATTATCAGAATCAATTTTACGATACTTTACATCGTTCTTCTTCCAGAATGTTCCTCTGTGTCATATTTTAGGTCTTCATCACATCCAGACATAATACTCACATTAATTGCAGCATAGATGGTTCATAAAAATTCATAGTATGGTTTATACATTTATTAAAATCATGATTCAGTTTGTCACCTGGCTAATAATAAAAAGGAAGAGTTTCATATGTCATTATTGCTAAAGTATTAAACTTGAATGCAGCTTATTGAGATTATCCAAAGCAATGAAACTTAGTTTTTGCTAGCAGCCAATAAAACAAGAAAAATTACACAGGTTTATGGAAAAGAAGGGAATAAGCCATTTCAGGATCCAATGCCCAATTTCAACAAACCCCTTAAAGTTAGGAAAACCATTCATACAGTATATTTATAAGGGTAGAAGTCATAATGCTATTATCACTAATGGTTTACACACTCATAAAAACGTTTTATTGGCATCTAAAGGTTTCATGAAGAACCTTTAACATCCATAAAACCTTTTTGTTCCACAAAATTTTCATGTCAAGAAAATAGGTTTAAGAAATTAATGTTCTTGACACGAAGAAAAAAATATTTTAAGAAATGTTCCCTGAGGGTTAAAAAAATAGGGTTCTATGACATTGCTTAAAAAGAAACGTTATTTTTAAAGGGGTCAATTTCATGTTTGTCTTTGGAGAGTTACAAGCTGTTTGTGTAAGATCTGTAAAGTTGCAAAGAAAAGTCTCAAACCCAAAGAGATATTCTTTATCAAAGTTAAGACTCGACCACACCCCCCTAAAACGGCTCATTCAAACACGCCCCCACATGTCTATGTCACGATGTGGGAAGATTTGCATAACACCACCAAAAAGTATACGCTATGAAAGAAGACTACTATTATTCTCGCTGTAGTATTATTGCTGCCGCCGGCACCATGTCCCGGAGACGCTGTGTTTCATTATGAATTTTACGATCACAAATGCAGACATTGTAATGTTTACGTGGCGCAATGCGTAAAAAGACAGTATAAGTCATTATAATCAGTCAATATGTCCTCACTGAATGCAATAATGCCTCGTTTATAATGGGTTTTATTGTTTTTGTCTCATCGCGCCGGGACACGGCATCGTAATACGGTAAAGGGTGTAACATTTCCGTCTCACGCTTGTGGTATTTAGCCAATCACAACGCACTGGTTAGCTGGCCAATCAGAGCACACCTCGCTTCTCAGAACGATGAGCTTTGTAAAAATTTACGCATTTCAGAAAGGCGGAGCATAGAAGAGCAACAATAATGTACAGTATGTGGAAAATAATGTTTTTTTGAACCTCGAACCACGTAAACACATTGCATTACTCCAAATACATAAAGCAATGTTCTTTTTAGAAACATCATATGACCTCTTTAAGAGTGTGGGAGATGTTTTGGGTGCTTATTGGTTTAAGTAACGACCAAGAGAGCACAAACCACTCATAACAGCTTAGCAACCACATGGCAACACCAGTGAGAAATGTAATTATAATTGCACAATAACCATTGCATGCACCTTACAGCATTTATAGGGCTTAAGGCATGAGCATTTTTATTTGTAAGTCTATGTTTACAGAGGTTTTATCACAGTTGTGAGCCATTTTCAGAAACGACACAAAGAGAAATCAATTCATAGTTCACTCTTCTCAGGTCATGAACGTACAGACGGTGATTCTGAGAGCTTGTGTATGAAGAATCGAGGGGGGGAGGGCGATCTGTAGGAGTTTACTGGATTTCACACAAAGAGTCAAAAACACAAGAGATGGCTCAGGATGAGCGGCTATTGTCAAGCAAATAACACCATCACATCAAAGGAGAAACCACTGGTGTGTTTTAATGCAGAGAGGAAAGGGGGAAGGTGGGATCAGAGTTGGAGGAGAAAACGGGGGTGATGGAGAGGATGTCTGAGACAGCTAACTACTTGAAGGTGTTGAGATTGAGAAGCATTTGCCACAGCTGAAGAGAACATAAACGTGGAACTTCTCAGAGTTAAAAAATAAATGTTCTTTTGCATTGATGGTTCCATCTCTGGAACATTTCCATCACACAAAAGTTCTTAATAGTGCACAAAATGTTATTTAGATTATTAAAATGTTCTTCACACTTAGAAAATATGGCTCTTTTAAACGTTTTGTTCACCGAAAGGTTCTTTGGGGAACCAAAAATGGTGTCACTGCAAAAGCACTACATTCTAAGGCAGCATCATAATTGAAATGGAACCAAATCTAGAACATTCTTAATTACATCATACTACACAAGCATTATGTACACGCTCACAAATAAAGGTTCCTTTTTGGAATCTTTGGTTCTATGAAGAACTGTTAACATCTATGTTAACATCTTTCCGTTGCACAAAAGGTTCTTTTTAGTGGAAAAAGTTACTGAATTATCAATACGACCTATAACCAGGGCCGCACGGAATCCGCGGCCGCAGATATCCGCAGAAAACTCCGCAGATTTCCGCAGATTGTAGCGCCCGTCATCCTCTAAGAGAGAGTGTGCCGCGCATGCTCGTTTGAAGTTACGCTGTTTGAGGTGACTTATGTGAGAGTGCAGCGCACGAACATCATATTTAAAATGTCCACAATAAAACTAACCGCGGAAGAGTTAAACAAAACGTCACCTGTCTGCAAAAATTACAGCTCTGGACAGAGCAAAATAATTTGGTAATGACTTTTATGAAGATGGGGGAATTATGTTCTGTAAATCCTGTCAGTACTCCGTCGTTTACCTGAGGAGACAGACGGCACTGGAACATCTCAAATCCGCTCGCCACAAGAATCGAAAGCAAAGTTCTGTTGGTAAGTTTAATGTAAAGTGATATTTACTTAGTGTTGTAAAAACACTTCACAATTTATCTTAATACACGCTAAATTCACAATGATGAAAACGTATTGGTGCTGGGTGGTATGAGCTGTATTTTTCAAATGCCGTCATATAGCGGTGAAGAGATGGAGAAAAAAATAAATAAATGGCCAACAAAGTATCAAGTCACGATTGTCTGTAAAGCGAAATAAAATCTTTATTCTGACATCCGCGTGTTCTGCGCATGAATGAGCGCCGCAGTGTTGACTACTACACATACTCAAGTACGCATGACGCTCGCCCATCTCAAGAGGACATGAACTTCATCTGAGTCACTGCACCGGGATTTCTCACCAGAAACATATCGTCAGAAAACAAAGCTCTTCACTGCAATCCGCCTAAATAAAAGTTCGTTTAACTTTATGACCGAAATATATTGCTATATTGTGTGTTAGAATGTACTTCTCAAAGTAATATTAATAAGGAATATCAAACAATTTCACAATTTTTCATCCATGTTTAAAGTTTAACCAGCCTAAGCATCTGTTGTGCACCACATTGCCAATGAAAAGAAAACTGTTAACATTTAATCAGTATTTTTTTGATAAATAGCACATTAGTTTTATGCAATGTTTAAATTTTATATGTATAATATAAAGCCCTGTCAAGTAAAGAAAAATATACAGGGGGGTGGGGGCTTCGTGAGGGTCATCTTACCACCCAGCACTACAACGTATTGACACTTTGAATAAATAGCTCTTTTATTTATGACATGTATAATATATATACACACACATACATATATATATATATATGCTCTTTTGTTGATTTTGATCGCTTCCATTGTCCTCATTTGTAAGTCGCTTTGGGTAAATGACTAAATGTTATATATATATATATGTATATATAACATTTAGTCATTTACCCAAAGCGACTTACAAATGAGGACAATGGAAGCGATCAAAATCAACAAAAGAGCAATGATATGCAAGTGCTATAACAAGTCTCATTTATGCATTTTTTTTATGCATTTTTTAGCAGACGCTTTTATCCAAAGCGACTTACATTGCATTCAAGTTACAGTTTCTACATTTTATCAGCTCTTGCTTTCCCTGGGAATCGAACCCATGATCTTGGCGTTGCTAGCGCCATGCTCTACCAGTTGAGCTACAGGAAAGCTGGTAATTTAGCTTAATGCAGTACACGTAGCAAGGTTTTTTTTTAATAGAAAAAGAATAGAGCAAGCTAGTGTTAGAGGCCTTTTTGCAGGTCATTCCACCAGGAGGGAACATTTAATTTAAAAGTCTGTGAAAGTGATTTTGTGCCTCTTTGGAATGAACAATAAAGTAACGTTCACTTGCAGAATGCAAACTTCTAGAGGCACATACGTCTGAAGAAATTAATTTAGGTAAAGGAGTGCAGAGCCAGTAGTGGTTTTGTAGGCAAACATTAATGCTTTGAGAAAAAAAATATTGTATATATATATATATATATATATATTAGTTTAAATAATTGTATTAATAATAATAATAATTAGTTAAATTTAATGTCTACACTGAACCAATTAAAACCTTGAATGACCAAACATTTAATTATAATTAAAATAATTGATATAATTCAGAACACAGACATTGGCCTCCTGTATATCTAAGACTCCATCTACAGCTGAAAGAAAGGAGTTCATCTTTGATTTCACAAAGACCTTCATTGAAGCTGACATCCCTCTGGAAAAAACTTCTAAATTTTCCCCATTTTTACAGAAGTACTGCAAACAGGGAGGGTCAGTTCCGGCTCCATCTCACCTACGCTCTGATTACCTTCCACAATTATTTCCTCAGTATTTGGAGGATATCAAGCAGGCTGTACATGGAAGTCCTGTATATGTAATTGCTGATGAAACAACAGATGCTTGTGGCCGTTGTGTCCTTGCTATTCTCCTCCAGCCAGTGGGCAAACCACCTGTTGCAGCAGATCTAATTTTTCTAGATTGTGTTAATTTCAGCACTGTATCGCAGGCTGTCATCTCCTGTCTTAACTCCAACAACGCCAATTTCAATGATGTATGGGCTTTTGTGACTGATTCTGCAAGTTATATGAAAAAAGCATATAACACAATTCTCCACGGTCTATTCCCCAATGCCAATCATGTCACCTGTCTGGCACATCTGCTGCAATTGGTGCAGTTTCCTGACACATTTGAAGAACTGAACCGGATGTGTGCTTTGGTAAAGCGGGTTTTCTGCCAGTCACCCAAACGTCATCTTGAATTGAGGGCCTTCATGATGCAGCAGGGCCTGTCTCCTCTCATGCCAGTCTTTGCTGTCCGAATAAGATAGGGATCCTGGATAAAAGCTGTGCGATACCTGGCCGGAAATATTGATGTCTTGCAAGGCTTCATCCCAACACTGCCACCGACCTCTAAAGCTGTGCGGGATCTTGGAGTTCTGTTAGAAGAGAATGGAAAGCTCCTGAAAGTCCAGGCCACCTTCATCGTGGAGCACAGCTCCGATATTCTTGCCACTCTAACCAAACTGGAAGAAACCTCCAGACCCACAGCTGCCAGCATCTTCAGCCAGCTGGAGGACCTCAGCATGCTGTTTGAGTATGGCCGCACTGCAGAGGCTGAGGATTGGCGTCCCAAGACTAGAGAGCAACTGAATGAGTTAAATGAGGATGAGAGGTACACTTGTTCAGAGCTGTTTAAAGAGGCAATGGCAGAATGTTTCACCAAGCTACAGTCAGTTATGGAGACATCCTTGCACTGAACTTTTCAAAGTCCTCCCAATCTTTGATCCTGCCAAGGTATCTGGTTTAAAACCTGATATTAAGAAGTATGTTCAAGTTATCCCTTCACTGAGTAATGTCTCCACAGAAGAGTGGCATCGCTACATCCGGATGGACAAGAGTGATGCAGGTGAGGTTAGTGCGGTGGAGTGGTGGGCTGCCAGGGAAGATCGAATGCCAACACTCGCCCCACGAGCTGCACTGTACCTGCATCTCCCTACTACTTCAGTGGATGCGGAGAGGCTTTTTTCTCACTATTCCGCACTTCTAACAGAACACAGACGCAGCCTAACAGAGGAGAATGTTAAAATGATGCTGATTGCCAAATTTAACACCAGATATCAACTCACATCTACATTCCAACTTCACTCGCATTCAGTAGTTTTTCTGATGTAAATAACTTTTTTCTGATGTAAAATTACTACTGATTGTAAATGACTATTTTTACTACCAAATTACTACTGCATTTATTGAAGAGTTTAATTGATTGCCACACCACTTTGTTTATTTATTTATTTATTTATAGTTGTTAAAAGTACCTTTATTTATTTATATTTATTTGTGCATTAATTTCTATTTATTTTTTAATTATATCAGAGTATTTCTTTAGTCTTTTATGATATGCAAATATTTAGTTAATGATTTGTGTACAATTTAGAAATAAATGTTTCCTGCAGCTTTAGAGATCCAGCAGATTTAGTCTAAAAGAGACCTAGCTTTGTTTAACAAACCAGTTGTTTCAAAAGGATTTGTATTGTAAACCTTAAATAAAAGTTAAGAAGTGAATAATTTTAATGTTATTTGTAATGTTTTCAGCTTCTGTACTCTCCTATACTCTAAAACCATTCCGCAGAATTCCACAGATTTTTCCAAAAATTCTGCGCAGAAATCGCCAAAAAAGTCCGCAGATTCCGTCTGGCCCTGCCTATAACCAATCAATTCCAAAAATAAACAAAACCATGTGCTATCTGAAGAAAACAAGGTAACAAAAAGACTGAATCTAAGTTTTGGTGATTTAAAGTTTACGAGCTACTTTAAAAGGCCAGCCATTTTTGGACTGGGAACACCAAATTAAGAGAGAGATTTTCAGCACACGCATTAAATCCATCTCAAACTAATCAAAATAGCGTCATTTAAATGACTGCAAAATATTGATTAAAAGTGGCAAAAATACAAATATATGAATCCTGAATAACCAAAATGATATACTGAAACCTTTTTCTGCCTTGGAATAAAAATAAATAATAATTTTCTCGCAATTGAGTGTATATCTCATAATTCACTTTTTTCCTTGCAGTTTTCTCACAATTTTTTCTCAGAATTGTCCGATATAAACTCACAAAAAATGGGGCCTTGTTTATAAAATGTTGCGCAGAAACCATCCTAACTTTGATCTTACGATAATCTCTCAAAAATATGCATACGTGTGATTCATAAAACGAACGTATTCCCAAAAAACGCATGTACGCCTCTCTTTGATATGTAAAATCTATGAATCGCAAATGATCTTGAATTTTGCTCAACTGAATGGTTTCAGCTCTGTGCCTTGTAAATGACTCTTAATTAATGTCATTATAAAAGATCACCAGTCATCATCCAAATCCTTTAATTTAGAACAGCGAGCTGCAAGAACAGCTTACATTACCAAAAACCTGCAGTACTGATGTGATGCTAAGCACTTTTCCTCCTCAAAGGCAGTTTGTACAAATATTTAAGTGTACGCATACCCTAAGATCAAATCTGAGTGTACACACGCTTCATAAATGAGGTCCATGTTTCTTTTAAGAACTTTTCACACAAAACAAATGAAGGAACAGCATACATCGCTGTGAAAACCCTTTTTGAAACCTTTATTTTTAGGAGATGTAAATAACAACCCCTTTTGTAAGTTTCACGAGAGACACTGAGATAAAGTATTTGGAGTAAATACTTCCATTAGGTGACCTTTCGTTGTTGGGGTCACGGGTAAATGAAAAGCAGGAGCCTCAAATGGGAGCAGGAAAAATCAGTTAACTAATTATCAGAGCTGAATTATTCATCTTCATTTAGTGACGTGAAGGTCAGGAGCTGAGAGCGGGATGATCAGACTGCATTTGTGCTTTCTCTTCTTTACATACTAACAAACGCAGCGAGAGCCTTATTAACACTAGAAGTGTGTGTCCTTTAATTGGTGAGGCAGAGCAGAGATTTTTATACTAGCTTGTGACTTCTTCTGATTTGATAAGAATGGGTTTATTCAAGAAACTGAAGCAGCAAAACAAATTTCTGATTTGTGTGTAAATTAAAATATGAGCCTGGACCACAAAACCAGTCTTAGCGCGGGTATATTTGTAGGAATAGACAACAATACATTGTATGGGTCAAAAATATTTAGTTTATATCGATTTTTTTGTAATATTTTGTAATTATTCTACCACCATTGATTAATAATAGCCTATGCATTGCATAAAGTCAAGTTTTATATAGGATCTACAATGTTAACTATTTAAATATCAAGTGTGTACATCAACACAACAGTGTTCGGGTAAAATGGGCTAGTTACTCAATTTTTTTTTTTTTTTCTTAGGAACCATCACAATTTAAGCTTACAATGAGACATTTAATTTCTTACCAGTATATTAATCTTCTCATTCCAAGTTAAATCAGAGAAGAAGAGAAATAATTAAGAGATATAAACTTTTAATTTGCAATACAAAAAAAATGTGTGAGATAAAAAGGAAGCTTGTTTCTGCCATGGAATCAAATTAATTTAATTAATTAATTAAAATGAAATGCACATTTTTTGTAACTTTTTTTGACTCTTCTAATTGTGTTTATATCTCACAATTCTGACTTTTGTCTAATTTAAAAAAAAAAAAATCTGAATTGTGAGACACAAACTCAGATTTGTGAGATACAAATTCTCAATAGATAAAAAAAGCTGTAATAGTGATATTTAAAAAATAATATGAAAGAGAATTAGGACCAAACAATTTAAAAAATGAGAATAAATTATTTGTGATTCGAGAAAAAATACAGGTGCATCTCAATAAAAATTAGAATGTCGTGGAAAAGTTCATTTATTTCAGTAATTCAACTCAAATTGTGAAACTCGTGTATTAAATAAATTCAATGCACACAGACCGAAGTAGTTTAAGTCTTTGGTTCTTTTAATTGTGATGATTTTGGCTCACATTTAACAAAAAAACACCAATTCATCTCAACTTTTTGCTTTTACAGCTTCGTGTTGTTTATAATTATGCTCTTGGGAACTTTAATGGAAATGTATTTTAAATAAAAGACTTTAAGAGTTGTTGGACGCTTCATGGTGGTGACACTGAAGTCAAGCGATCAGTTTGTTTATAGCCTACATCTATCTTTTTACCACTGGTTGGTTAATTTGTTAATTTGTGTGAAAGTTATACACTTTTGTTGCTCATAGTCCTCATCTTCTGCAATAATCCCAAAGCTAATGGAAAAATTATTTTGTCAAGGGAACCAAGGTGATGCGAACTTGAGGGTTGCCCAACAAACATTCATATTGACTGCAGCACTTTTGTGTAAAACAAATACAGGGTGGGACTTGGTTCTGTGCATCAGTTGTTGATCAGATTTTGAGTTGTGGATGTTGCACTCAAAATTGGAGACACAAAATTATTGGAGAAGTCAGTCGCTTTCACCAGATCTAGTTATGACACTTGAAAAAATATAAACTGAATTGAAAATGAATTGTTCACTATAAGATCTCTAACAAACATTTAGATTTAGAAGACCGAGGGGTGAATTTGAATTGCGTGCCGACTTTAAATAAGTCTTATTACTGCAGTGCTATTGAAACTGTCTGACGGTATGCTTAATACACCCTGATATTAACATATAGAATAGACATCCTAGCCCACTGCAGAGAGTTCAATGGCCCTAAATCTAGTGGAAAATTAGCTAATTTCTTCGTCAGCGTGTTCCAAATGAATTGTGTTTGGTCTGTAAAGCCCTGTTCAGGAGGAGATATGGCTGTACATGCGGTTTTCCTCCTGATCAGGTGCTAGAAGACAGCAGCGTTTCCACCACGCAGAGGCTGGGAGTCTGTTTTTGGTATCCAAGAGCAAGTAATTGTTCACGAGATGAATCCAGCCATTGACAAATTCCCTCCTGAGAGCTTTACAGAAATGTTTTATCGCACAAAAACATTTACATGCATAATATGCATCGGCTCCCTTAAAAAAAAAAAAACACAAAAAGCATTTTCCTGCAACACAGTGTGTCAGGACCCATTTGGAAACAGATGAACCCTCCATTAGGTCATATGAAACCCTTCCATTTCCTTGAATTAGTGTGATGCAATTGCATGACAGAGGGCATTGTGGGTCAATAAAAGAAGACGACTTGCACTCATCCTATAATCAGCACACAAGCCATCTCTGGACAGATAAGCCCATGCACTCCGCAGCAAAGTGCTTCCCAGGAAATATGATTAGATACAAGCCCGTGTCGCTCGCAGCGGAGAGGTTGCTTTATTTGAGGTCTTATGTAATGCTGTACGCTCGTCAGCTGTGGAGAAGAGGGGCGTTAATAACCAGGAATGAGATGCAGGAACAAGACAAAAGAATCTAATGAAATATAAGACTAGCTGCAGGGTGCATTTTTCATGGGTTGAGCCCCTTTGTTTCTCTTGCTGAGGGATTTTTATGTAAAAAGTGCAATTAAGGAGGCGTCATAACTCTCTAGATTAGTAATTACTGCCTCATTTCTCCAGAGGACTTGGAAATTAAGGGGGGGGGGGGGTCTTTTGTTTTTCTACATTTTGCCTAAAGCTACTGAAACTCTTTCTAAACTTTTCATCTGAGCAAATGACAAAAAACAGTATGCTATTTTAAGTCTCACACACGCACTGCTTTTGCAGGACACGTGTGGTTTTCAGGTGCTGACAGTATGTTCTGACTGTTTTGGGTTGTTTGGCTAAATAAAGGTTTATCTGTGCGCAGGGACTTCAGGTTGTAATACAAATGCATGTGTCAATGTTTTAAATAAGTATACTGGAGCTTTTACGAGACCCAAATGGCGATATTTGGTTACACAGAGTGGAATTTAAAACATCGGCACACAAGCAGTTGTATTACAGAGATGTATCACAAGTCTTATCAAACTCTGCTCCAGTTTAGGATCAAACATGTGCTACCAGTTTAATAGGTATGACCGGTGTGCTATCAGTATGTGATGTTTCTTATATTACTTCTTGTTTATCTTAACCCAAAACTGAGATTAATGTAAGCAGATAATGTATACAGACTTATTGCAGTTCAGAAAGTTTTGAAACATTAATTAGCACATAAATATTTGTAATCCTTTTCTTTGTCATACCGAATGCCAGCTATTATTGAAGGATCATGCATACTATGCATCGATTTAACTAACTAAATAATGGCCATTCTTTTTTTTTCTTGTAGTTGTATTTTGCTTGTAGTTGATCACGATCCACTATCAGTGTATGAAAAAGAGCAGCTTTTGTGTGTGGAAGAAAAAACGTGTTTGGATCAACATAGGGCTGAGTACATATTTATTTTAGTCATTTTTACTTTTTTATCAATGAACACTGCTTTGGGAAGATACACTTAAACAGTAATGTTGTGAAATATTATACAAATGTCAAATAACTGTTTTTAATTGGAATATATTTTCAAATATAATTTATTTCTGTGATACAACTCAAAATGTTCAGCATCATTACTTCAGTCTTCAGTGTCACGATTCTTCAGAAATCATTCTAATATGCTGATTTGCTGCTCAAGTAACATTTATGATTATCATCAATCTTGAAAACAGTTGTGCTGCTTCATATTTTTTTGGAAACCATGATGCATTTTTCCAGACTTCAGATTTCTGAACAATAGTGCGTGTTTTGTGGAAAAAAACAAAACATATAATTGCCATTTTTTCCCCATCCACTGATTCATAGAAGATTCTAATCATCACCTTAATATGTTTTGATAAATTAGCTTGATGTATTATAAAAGTATCCTGTAACTTTCTAAACTTCCATTAATTCAAACTAAACTACAAAAATAACTCTGCATTTCTACAACATTATGTCAGACAGAATACATCTGATCACACAAGAATAAAATACCTGAGGCATCCATCACTCTTTACATCAGATAACAAGATAAAACAGCGTATGCTATGACCCTTTATTGACCTGAGCATGAATGAACAGGATACATGTAAATCCTGTGCTAATGCTGAGCTGGGACACAATCCCCTGCTCAAACTCATGACAGAAGTCAGTGTGCTTGATATCTCATCCTAAACGCTCATATTAATCTCCTTCACAATGACATGAAGCTGATTAGCAGTCAGATAAAAGCCTGAGCTCTAGTGATGACTTTCATCCCAACACACACTGATTACATTAACTCATTGTTACAGGATAATGTGGTCAACTGTGCTTAGTTTTGTTTTCGCAATATGAGCATTATACTAGAAAGGTGCCCAGATCAGTGCAGATCATTTCTTGCTTCATTGCCTCTCAGATGTGCTGGCTTTTTACCTCTTTAATTTATTGTGGTAATTTGTGATGTTTGCTAAAGTTTCACTGTTATTATTGCTCATCATTACTGTTAGTAATTTTAACAAACCACTCACCCTAAATATAATCATTTCAGGGTGTAACTTACCCTGCACTTTATACTGAACTACATTTATATATGGGACAAGACATACAGTATATCACACACACACACACACACACACACACACACACACGCACACACACACACACACGCACAGACACACACACACACACACACACACACACACACACGTATGTATATATATATATATATAAATAATCAGTGATACGAATGGCATCACACTTTTACTACAGTGTGATACAAATGTGACAATTGCTTGATTATTTGCATACAGTGGTGGAAAATGATCTGATCCTCTGCTGATTTTGTACATTGATACATCTGTCCACAGAAACAATCAATCAATCAGATTCCAAACTCTCCACCATGGCCAAGACCGAAGAGCTGTCCAAGGATGTCCGGGACACGATTAATGACCTACACAAGGCTGGAAGGAGCAAGACCATCGCCAAGCAGCTTGGCAACAGTTGTGTGATTAATTCACAAATGGAAGAAACACAAAAGAACTGTCGGAAGGTCCCCCTGCTCAAGAAAGCACATGTACAGCCGTCTGAAGTCAATGATTCAGAGGAGAACTGGGGGAAAGAGTTGTGGTCAGATGAGACCAAAATCCAGCTCTTTGGCATCAACTGAACTCGCCGTGTTTGGAGGAGGAGGAATGCTGCCTATGACCCCAAGAACGCCATACTCACCATCAAACATGGAGGGGCAAACATTATGCTGTGGGGGTGTTTTTCTGCTACGGGTACAGGACAAGTGCACAGCATCAAAGGGGCGATGTAAAGTTAGGGCCAGGGCATTGGAAATGGGTCGTGGATGGGTTTTCCAGCATGACAATGACCCCAAAACACGACCAAGGCAACAAAAGAGTGGCTCAAGAAGAAGCACATTAAGGTCCTGGAGTGGCCTAGCCAGTCTCCAGACCTTCATCCCATAGACAATCTGTGGAAGGAGCTGAAGAGTCGAGTTACCAAACGTCAGCCTCGAAACCTTAATGACTTGGAGAGGATCTGCAAAGAGGAGCGGGACAAAATCCCTCCTGAGATGTGTGCTGGCCAACTACAAGAAACGTCTGACCTCTGTGATCGCCAACAAGGGTTTTGCCACCAAGTACTAAATCATGTTTTGCGAAGGGGTCAAATACTAATTTTACTTGTTAAAATGCAAATTGATTTATAACTTTTGTAAATGTGTTTTCCTGGATTTTTTTGGTTGTTTTTCTGTCTCGCATTGTTAAAATAAGCCTACCATAAAAATTATAGTCTGATCATTTCTTTGTCAGTGGGCAAAAACTTACAAAATCAGCAGGGGATCAAATCTTCTTTTCCCACTGTATGTAAATGAGCAGTAATGGACAGCTGATGATCTAACACAATACAGACAGAGAAACAGAGATGAAGCAAATATCTGCTGATATGAGACGCAGTCTGTGGAAGTGTCGGGACAGTAGGTTTGTTAGTGTGAGTGTGTGCCGTTCACACCTCCAGCTGTCTGCACATCAAACACAGGCCTGTGTGTGTCTGAGCGTCCTGTCGCCTGCTGTCTGTGGCTCTCATCACAGCAGCACCACCACACATCCATTAACCCATGCAAACAAGAGCTACACCACCTGACAGACTCACTTGTGTGGAAGCTTAATTCCCACAGAGCATTTTTTTTTTTAAAGATCTTTATTAAGATCTTTTTTTTCTCACAACTGCATAGTTTATGTTCCACAATTCTAATAATAAATAAATAATTTCTGGGGGAAAAGTCAGAACTTTGAGATATAAACTCAATATTATAAATAAATAATTGTTTTGAATTGTGAGATAAAAAGCACAGAAGATAATTAGGGCCAAGCAATAATTATAATATAAAAAACATATTTTGAGATTAAAGTCATTATAATCTGAGATTAAACTCGCATTAGCAAACTAATTTACGAGAGAAAATTGTGTTCAGAGAAAAACTGTCTATTACTTTAGGAACGTTGGTGTTGTATACGCCTCCATCCATAGAACGAAACGACTGTAAAGGTAATTGCATAGTTTTTTTCGTATGCATTTTTTTGTATTCGTCATTCTTTCCTTTCCAAATGCTTGCTAGCCTACGGATGTGAAAATGCAGAAAATCTAACCTAATCTGAATTTTTTTATGATGGACTAAAGTTTCAGAGGCAGTGTGTAAAAGTGACTGATTGAGGTCGTATTTATTTTAACATGCGAACATATCTAACTCGGTGTGCAATGGTCTTAACAGTTAAAAACATTAGACATTTTTGAAAAGTAATAAAAAATGTATCAAATGTAATCAGTTACATTACTTTAATAAAGTCATTTAAAAGTTACACTACTTGTTACATTTTAGGTAGGGTAACTTGTAATCTGTAACCTATTACATTTCCAAAGTAACCTTCCCAACACTGTTCAGGGGCCATAGGAAGTGTATTAACTAGGAAGTGTGGTATGGAAACGCCACAAACCAGGACTGTAAAGCTCTGCAGAGAGTCATGCGCTTAGCTGAGCGCATCTCAGGGTCATCTGCAGGACATCTACCTAAAATGCTGCAAAAGCATAATCAAATAAAATAATCAAAAACTCAAATCACCCTGATAACATTCTCTTCTTTCTACTGCCATCTGGCAAGCGCTTCAGGAGCATGATGGCAAAAACTGAGCGACTTAGGAGGAGCTTCTTCCCTCGGGCCATCAGACTCCTAAACTCAAACTCTGTCAAATAACATCTACAAGACTCCATTTAATAAACAGTAAGATATACACTATTCTCCATCATCCATATTGCTGCTATGTGTATACCCTGTACAACCTGTTTGCACATTCCTCTTGCACATCCCTGCTTATATAATGATTTTTTATTAAGTCTACAGTATACTATCCTGCACATTTTATTTTTTGCACATCTTATTATTCTTTATTTTTCTTTTTTACCTATATTTATGTATATTCTCTTGTGTTGTGTTACAATATTTTGCACTGTCCATTGAGCGGACCTGACCGTTTCACTTACGTTTCACTACTGATTATATTCTGTATAATTGGGTATGTGAAGAATAAAACCTTGAATCCTTGAATTTAACACTGGACTTCAAGCAGCTTGGGCTATGAGCTTCTCCACCCTTCCTCCAGACTCTAGGACCTTGGTTTCCAAATGAAATACAAAACTTGCTCTCATCTGAAAAGAGGACTTTGGACCACTGGGCAACAGTCCAGTTCTTCTTCTTAGTCCAGGTAAGACGCCTCTGACGACAACTGTAGCCAAATTCCTCGACACGTCTGTGTGTGGTGCTCTTGATGTCTTGACCCCAGCCTCAGTCCATTCCTTGTGAAGTTCACCCAAATTCTTGAATCCATTTTGCTCGACAATCCTCATAAAGCTGCGGCTCTCTCGGTTGGTTGTGCATCTTTTTCTTCCACACTTTTTCCTTCCTCTCAACTTTCTGTTAACATGCTTGGATACAGCACTCTGTGAACAGCTTCTTTGGTAATGAATGTTTGTGGCTTACCCTCCTTGTGAAGGGTGTCAATGATTGTCTTCTGGACAACTGTCAGATCAGCAGTCTTCCCTATGATTGTGTAGCCTAGTGAACCAAACTGAGAGACCATTTTGAAGGCTCAGGAAACCTAATACACGAGTTTCACAATTTGAGTTGAATTACTGAAATGAATTAACTTTTCCACAACATTCTAATTTATTGAGATGCACCTGTGTATATGTATGTATGTATGTATGTATGTGTATGTGTATATGTATGTATGTATGTATGTATGTGTATATGTATGTATGTATGTATGTATGTGTATATGTATGTATGTATGTATGTATGTATGTGTATATGTATGTATGTATGTATGTATGTATGTATGTATGTATGTGTATATGTATGTATGTATGTATGTATGTATGTATGTATGTGTGTAATAATATATTATATATATATATATATATATATATATATCATATTAGTGGTGGGCCGTTATCGGCGTTAACGTGCTGCATTAACGTGAGACTCTTATCGGGCGATAAAAAAAATATCGCCGTTAATCTATTCTCAAAGTTGGGTTGGGAGCTGGGTCTATACTACGCAAGCTATGATGACTTTCACCCTGATATTTTAGCGCGGATGTATACCTAGCCGAATTGCACTGTAGGGGGCGAGAACGAGTCTTCGAACTAGAGGCTCGCAGTCCGTGATGGACAGATTGTTAACGGCTGGTCTATGTGGTAATACAATCGGGCAGGACATCCAAACGCTCACCTATCATTCATCAACCTCAAATATGGCTTTTCATCTGAAAGATGTATGTAGTAGCAACTTTACATGGCCGCTCAATATGATGTTAACCTAGAGAAATGTGCGCTATTGAAGTGTTTGTGTGGAAGCGCGTTTGCGCAGGACAGGCTCCGGTGCGCTCACTTGCTCTTAAAATCTCCGTCATTTTTGGTCATACAGATAAAAGTAGCCTAATACATCTTTCGAATCTGTAAAGACTCTACGTTTATTTGTGTGCACTCAGAATAACAACGAAACGTTGCGCTTTTAAGCAAACAGGATGCGCTTTAGGTCTCATGTGAACTTGAGCGAGAAACTTCGAAACTCCGTCTTTGAAAAATATATCTATAGAGAGTGAAATGTCTAAAAAATAAAAATAGAAGACGTGTGTGTTAGCATGGATGATTTACATGAAATTTAATCTGTGCAACACTGTGCATAATAAGATGGCTTTCAGTTCAATATAATAACAAAAAACGACATTTGGGGTTTTTATTCAACTAATAAGGTGGGCACGCTGTGATCTGTACTATATTTTTACTGTAATTGACAGTTATCGGCAAAAAAAAAAAAAAAAAAACACGGGAGTGGGAGGGAATGGGAGTCATTCTTCCGGGAGTGGAACGGGATTTTCCCCTAGTTTTTTCGTGGGATTGGGACGGGAAGAGATTAAAGTTTGTGATGCATTTTGGAAACAGGAGATGACCCCTGGTCTAATGCGCCACCTGGCTTGAGAAACCCGTTCTCAAAGACTTACTTTTAGTCATTATTTGGGTAGCACACATATTCTGAATGCCTTCGGCAGAATTCAAATCAGCCATTTTAATCTAGATTAATTCCAAGATTACAGTGAGATTAATCTAGATTAAAAAAATTAATCTATGCCCACCACTAATATATATATATATAGGCCTATAGCAGGAAATAACACATCAACACATATTTCTCTATTTAATTATTTTGCTCTAAACTCATGTTAAGAATCATTTAATAGCCCTAACGATGAACTAACTTTGAAATTATAGCTCAATGCTAAGCATACTGCACTTTTCAAAAATACAGTTTCTTTATTTGCATATTTGGTTCTATGAAGAGCCTAACATCCTTACACAAAAATAAAGGTGCTTCACGATTCCATAGAAGAACCTTTTTGTCTAAACGGATCCATAAATGACCTTTAACATCTAAATTCATATTATAAAAAGGTAATAAAGAGATGGTTCTTTACAGAACCTTTGACTGAATGGTCCTTTGTGGAACCAAAAATGGTTACATTTACATTTATCAGACGCTTTTATCCAAAGCGACTTACAGTGCATTCAGGCTATACATTTTTTGTCAGTATGTGTTCCCTGGGAATCAAACCCACAACCTTTGCGCTGCTAACGCAATGCTGTACCACTGAGCCACAGGAACACTGTTCTTCTATGACATCGTCATAGGACCGAGGGGGACGGCTGGACTTTAGTTTAGCGTGTATAATAGTCTAACTCATATTGTAAAATAGTCTAACTGATAGATGGAAAAGCTGCCCATAACTCCTGGTCTAGGATCAGTTTTCTTTGTAATGATGACATAACGACGAAATAGATTTGGCGAACAATCCAGTGTATCTTCTGCTTTGGAAAGCGTCAAATTATTTTACAATGCATTTTCGCAAAGGGGAGCAAAGTAACCAATCAAAGACATGTTTGTTGATATCTACAATGCAATGGCCAATCAGAGGTGTTTAGGTTGGAATCCACACAATCACCGTTTTTTTGTCCAGCGCCGAGTTCTATCATGCTCATAACTTCATAAAAAAAAAGTTTAATTGTGTGGTCAGTCACATTCATTGGTTAAAATGGAACTTTGCAAGATCGTGAGGAATGAGCGCTCTTTGCATGCTGTACATGATAATATATTCAAATAAAAAATAACACTTGTGTTTTTCATGCTTGACAAGCAAGCACATAGCCTATGACACAGATATAGCTAACTACACTATATAGATCAAGATAATAATTTCAGAAGCACAGAGTGATGTGATTCTTTCTGCAACCGAGCCTGGTCCAAACGCAGGATTGTAAGGAAACGGTTATTAAGTATTTGTATTGGCTGCCATGCCAAATCATGCACCTGCCTGCTTTTCTGTTTCTGTTCAAGTGTTTTTGTGAACGTATATGCTTTTATAACAACAATTGTAACATTTTACAAAAAGGTTCCATTAGTTAATGTTAGTTAATGTTAAGTGTTAGTGAATTATTGTAAAGTGTTACCCAAATAATGGATTTTGAGCATTTACTTTAAACCAACCGCACCCCCAAATGGTAAAAGAGTTGGGGAGTCCAAATCTTCAATCACTGCAAAAATCCCCTCTTGGAAATGTTATGCCATAGAATAACCATTTTCAACCTTTCAGTGAACCTCTTTTCATTATGAAGAACCGTGTGTGCAAAGAGAAGGTTCCATGGATGTTAAAGGTCCTTCATGGCACCATAGTTGCCAAAAAGGAACATATATTTTTTTAAGAGTATGCTTTTAGTAGGCATCTTCGCATTTCTGTATATTTCCCTATACACCAACATTGTGCATGATCACTTGAAGCTATCAAAACGACTACAAGAAATCCAAGACGAAACGCAAGTTGGTGCAGCAAGCTGAATCTACAAGCTTCACACGCACAAACGTTTAGAGCATTTTTACATTCTAATCAAACTTGAAAATCCCCTGTCGTAAAACAAGGAGGAACACACCATCATTTCTTTCTCTGAGTTGTGCAGCACACCTTGGCGTCCCTAAAGACACGTCTCAGACATCAAATTACAGGATTCAAGCTGTGCAGCCAACCACCGCTGTTTCATGTCTGAAGCATATGTATCAGAAATTACTTTTGCCATGGAACATGCCTAAACATACATTAGATTGTAAAAGTCCAGGCCAGGAAAAGGGCATGCAATGCATCGCCACTAGAAACGAAGAGCATAAATGGAAAAGGGTCCGAGAGGTCTTTCTGCATGACCGAAAAAAAGAGATAATTGATAAAGAACAGATGAGAGGAAAGCATCAAAGAACCGAGCCACTCGAGGTCTAATTCAATCATTTATCAAATACGAATTGAAAAACCCTGAGGCCAGTTGCTGTATTTGATTCATTATTTCATAATTTCTGCTTCATAAGTCAAAATAACCAAAATTAAGCTTTTTTTTCTAAGGCATAGAGTAAGTTTAGATCAGATATAAAGTTGCTCAATAACTGCTGAACTCTATCTAGGCTATATTTTTCATAATTTAGAAATTCACACAAGGGTTCTTCTACAGTGACTGATGATTTGAAGAAGAAAAGAGCTTCTTTTTGTACATGTATTATAATAGACAGATATATGCCTAAGTATGTATTTGCCCGTGAGGGGAATCAATGGTAAGTGCATCATGGCTGCTGCTCAGGGACGTCTGCAGTGTTAGTACGGTCACAGTCATGCTACACCACCATTATACACTTGAGCAGTGCACTTAAAGATAAATAGATTATAAAAGCATAATCACTCGCCCCGTCCCTGCAATAAACAATAAACAGAGAGCCAGCTGTGCACATACCGCTGTTTGTTTTCCATTAAACCATATTGAGAAATGTTTTACAATTTCACATTTTAAAGAAGTACTGTGGTATGTTAAATGTACATTTACGCCTTCAGCAGAGGAAATACTGACATGGCAACATTGTAACTTTTTACTTCATTTTTTTAATTGTATTAATTTTAGGACATCTACCACTGTATTCTATTCAGAATATCAGAGTAAAAAGAGCAATAAACCATAAATACATTTATTTATTTGCCTTTTTATACTTATATACTTTTTATAAAAAAAAAAATGAAATATTTTTTTAAATCTCTCATGCTCACCAATGCTGTATTTATTTAATCAAAAATGCTGTAAAAATAGAAACACTCTGAAATAGTATTACAATTTAGAAGAACTATTTTTATTGAATATATATTAAAATATAATTTATTCCTGTGATGCAAAGCAGAATTTTCAGCATCATTACTCCATGTCACATGATCCTTCAGAAATCATTTTTAATATGCTGATTTGCTGCTCAGGAACATTTCTTATTATAATCAATATTATAAGCAGTTGTGCTGCTTAATATTTTTTTGTGGAAATCATGCAGGATTATTTGAGGAATAGAAAGTCTAAAAGAACAGAATTTATATCAAATAGAAATCTTTTGTAATATTGTAAATGTGTTTACTGTCACTTTTGATCAATTTAATGGGTCTTTGCTAAATAAAAGTATACATTTAAATAAAATTACTCAAGTTAATTTTAATCATGGTGTTTGGTAGATGCACTATGATCATACCATGGTATTATATTAAGAGCACTGGAGAACTATTTAAATATCAAAGTATTTATACCTGACTCCATCGCTGTACCACGCTACACACCACTAAAGCTAGACATGTACTGTTCAATGGTGGTTTTGACTATGTTTGAAAACACTGGTATAGAGCCAGAATTGAGGAACTAAAAACTAACTCTGAATGTTTGAACAGTTGAAGGTTAGTTTGACGTCTGAAGGTTTTGTAGGCCTCATGCAGTATACTTTGGCAGTTCTGGGATGAGTTGCATTTAGACATTTTGGTCTCTGGTTGAGAATTTTGAAAGAAAAAAATCTAACCTAAGTTTGTACTATAACAGTATGTTAGCTATGTCAAGCCAGCATAATTAAGCCTGTATTTCTAGTACTGTTTCAAGAGAAAACCATCAATTGGCAAGCGGTGATGTTCAGTGGTCCTTTTATGACCAAAATGCATGTTGCACATCTCAATGAATCACACTAACATTTCTGCATGCCTAACTGAACACTGTCTAGTATTAACAGCTGAAAGGCAAGAAAAGCAGAGCTCAGAGAACACATCCTGACAATAAATATTTCCCATATATGTTTATCCATGTATATGCAGTGTATATCAAATAATTACATATTGTCTGTGAATGGCATCAGGCATGCAATATTTCGCCAAATTCTGAAAAAAAGTACTTGTAAGATATAAACTCAGAAATGTGAGATATAATGCAGAATTGTGGGAAAAGTCAAATTTGTGATTTATAAACTGAGAATTCTGACTTTCTTCTTGTAAATCAAAGTCTACATCTTACATTTCTGAATTTGCATCTCGCAATTCTTACATTTTTCTCCAAATTCAAACATTTTTCTTTGAAGTTGCTAATTTATTTCTCACAGCTCTGACTTGTTTTGCAATTGTGCATTTATACCTCGCAATTCCAAGTTTAGAACTTGCATTTCTGAGATAATTCTTACTATTTTTCTTGCAATTCTGAGAAAAAAAAACCTCATAATTGCAAAGCTCAGAATTGTGAGATATAAGTCCAGAATTGCAGAAAAGTCAGAATTGCAATATTCAGAACATTAAAACATATAACCTACTTTTTTATCAGAATTGAGTTCTCACAATTCATACATTTTTTGCATCTCGCAATTCTCACTTTTTTCTTCCAATTGTGAATTTATATATCACAATTCTGATGTTTTGTTGTAGTTGTTGTTTTTGCAATTCAGCACTTATATCCTCCACACAAGCATGACGCAGTGCATTATATGTGCACCGTTTCTTCATTCAGAAGCTTGTTCATTGTTGTCACTGGGCAGTTAACACAGAAGTTTCTTTCCTGGGTAATGTCGTACGATCCCCTGAGGCTTATTGCAGCCATTTGAATACTTTCCCCATCAGCTTTGCGGGACTTTAAGGGGTAATTTCAGCACGATTAAGTTGTTATAGCTGACAGTCAGTGGATTTATAGCCTCATCAGCACGGTATGTTGATGATGGAGAGCTGTTAGCAGGAATAGCTGTGTCTGGCGCTCTCACGGGGGACGTGAGATGGTGCACACTGACAGAAATCCTGGATGCTAGTTAGCAAGCAGCAGTGCACTGTCAGGTGGCAGGAGTCAAATCAAATGAGAGCCAAGCCACTCCAGCGCACAATGACAACCACTGTGTCTCATGAATTAAAGATGACTGTATGACAAGAGGGAGGAGACACAGAGCGAGAAGCACCGGCGGAGACAAAGACGGATCAATCCCTTCCTCTCATACTACTTTTGGGCCAAAAGCTGGAATAATAAACACAAGTGGGGTTTTTTTGGCCAGATGCGACGCGCACACAGTGGTCTGTGGTGGTGGTCTGGAGCACACAGACACGCTGCTAAATCTAATGGCTTAAGTTGGCGATTTAAAAATAGATAATGACCTCCTTCCTACAAACCGTCACTGTCACATCCAGCTAAGAAGGCTGCTGGGAGACAGACACCCCAGACATTTGCTCCCAATCTGTTTCATACTTAGCTCCAGCGGTTTGATTAGCTAGGGGAGCAAAGGGCTGGGAAGATGTGTACTTGGAGAGGACGGAGATATTTGATGGGTATTCTGGATGTTTCCAGGATATTAATACTTTCAGAATTGAATATCTAGCCAATACTGCAGCAATATATATATATATATACTGTATATATAGACACAAATAGGGTAACCTGACCCAGCTGTGGTTCGCAGGTTAGAAAACAAACCAGTTTTTAGGTTGGTTGGCAGTATAAAAAAATATTATTTTAAATAAACTAACACCTATTATAATATATATATATATATATATATATATATATAATATATATACATAATAATATGATACATTTATCATATAATACATTTTAGCCATTTATTGGTTAAAAATATATATTTTTTGTTTGGTTGGCAATGTTAAAAATCTAATATATATATTTTTAAACGAACTAACACCTATCTTGAGGGTATACATATACATTTATTATGGGATTAATTATAACCCGTTTTGGTTAAAAACAAAGCAAAAAAAAAAACAAAGTTACAAAAGAAAACATTTTAAACCAAACTAACACCTATTAAAAATATATAATGACATATAATAAATAATATATAACTTTTTAAACACTTTTTTTAGGTTGGGTGGCAGTAATAAAAAGCTAAAGAAAACTATTTTAAACCAAACTGACTCATATTAATAATATACATAATTAAACGATACATTTATCATAATTAATTTTATTTTAGGTTGGCTAGAAGTGTTAGGAAGCTAAAGAAAATAATGTTACACCAATCATAACAATACATTAATAATATATTATACATTTATATGATCAAATTAATTCTAACCTTCTTTAGATCGGTTGGTTGATATCATAAAATATCTAAATTAATAATACACAGTGAATCATTGATGATGTAATTTATGATGTAGGCCTGTTTGTTGCCAGTTATATAATATATAATATAATAAAAACCCTTTTAAAACAAACTAACACCTATGATAATAAAATAATAAAAATGAAAAACCCTTTTAAAACAAACTAACACCTATGACAATATTATATATTAATAGTATACATAATTATTCAGAATCATATGATAAATGATTTATGATATGATTAATTCTATCCCATTTTTACAGTCTTAAATGATGGTTTTAGTTCCATCGTTCATTTAAATAAACAGCATGAATAATCTCATCAGCTATGAATAATTAATTAACCTTAATTTAATATTCCATGTGCCAATCAACCCATCACTATGAGAGAAAACGCTCAGTTTATTGCACCAGCACCCGCTTCTGACCCAAAAGTGCAACCTTGTGCCAACAGCTCCCTTCTCCCTAACACATGACACATAATATACCCACCCTGGGACCAGCCCGACAAAACCTTTGCTTCCTGTATTTATTAAGAAGTCAAGCTGTGAACCCAACAAAGGGCATGTGTTCTGCATTTAGGTCTAACACTTGTCAGCTCTTTTCTGCGAGCGCTGGGATTGTTTCCTAATATTACGGTTTACGAGGGCCGGTTTGTGAAGCCAGCATTTGGATGTTTCCATTTTAAACCGGTCATTAAAGCCCGTTTGCCGTGCATTTATTATCTACAACCAGGGAATATTCTCAGTCAGTCTTTCCACAAAAAAAGCACATGACACTGCAAATGCTGCTGGAAGGAGTGAACGTTAAAAACCAGCATTGGGGAACGAGGAAAACATAAAGATGCACATTACTCAATGACTGTAAACAGCTGACATCATAACCCCTGATCTGTCTCAGTTTGAAAAACCATAATAAGAGTGTTTTAACCTGTCAGACGCCATATTGATGACGTCACTAGACGAGTAAAAGCCATTCGTACATTTTTTCATCACTGCAGTGGTTTGAAGGGCCCAATATGATCTCAATGCAACATATGATGATGTATTATGAAAGCAAGCAGTGTTTTTTTTAAAGACCTCCTAAGAAACTTTCCAGCAAAAGGAATTTGAAGCTGCAAGCATAAAACACACTACAGATGTTTCCACAATAAGCGAAGCAACACTTCTCGTTCATGTACCATTTTATTATATAGAAATACTTAAAAAAAACATGAAGTAGCACCATTACTTAAGTTTTACTTTATCATGTAGAACTTTAAATGTCAGAAAAATAAAACTCTTAATACATTTTCAAATCTTGTTTCAGCAAATATAATATTAGTATTTGACCATGAGGTTAAAGGCCTTTTATCATAAAATAAAATATACTTTGTTTTTAAACTTTGCTCAATAAAGTACATAGACGCTCAAGTAACTTCACCTACATATACATAAACAAGTGATAAACAAATGTATTAAAATAGAAATCCTAAACCTATAGTGGCGCAACAGAACAGAACTCTGAGACCCACCGGAATCTTATTCATACAAATTTAAAAAGCTTAAATGGTTCCTTTTTGTCTGAACGTACTAAGTTTTATACATTGACATATTTCGTAATAATATAGAATAAAATATGCTTTATATTACTGAATAGAAAATATGCTGGGTGAAACGGATTCAAAAGACTTTTTTTTTTTTTTTGCTGAACCTAGAAACCCTCCAACCCAACAGAATACTGTCTGATGCACATGTGTTCTCAATCGCCATCCGCTTTGAGTGATATTCAAATAATACAGTGTTCGTTGCCACGAGGCCATACTAAAAAATAAAAAAATATTTGAACCCAGCTACAAAAAAAAGTTCACTGAACTTAAATTAAAATATCTGTAAACATCTTTGAAATACGAAATATAAACTTTCAAGTCAAAAAAGAATAAAATACTTCAATCTGCATTAATGTCATCATGAATATTTAAAACTTGTGGAATTTCTGCTTTATCTATACATATATATTTATATATGTAGGATATGTTGCTGTTCTCCCTCAAACGAGTTCCATCACGTAAGCTGCAGTATCTCCACACCGCTGTGAGTCTCTCTCTCTCTCTGTGTGTGTGTGTGTGTGTGTGTGTGTGTGTGTGTTGTGTGAGTGTGTGTCAGACAGGAAGCCGTCCAGATTCCCCCGAACTCCAGGTCTGCTACCAGTACATTCGATCAGCGGAATCGAAAGGCTCGTTTATGCTAACAGTCTAAGGTACCTCAGGTGAGACCGTCGGCCGTCCTTACTTCATTAACGCTTGCTTGTGTACAGTTGACTAAAACTATTGATTACTAGGCTTGAATATTTAAAACATGCATTAGATGTTGAAAATATTTGTCCCGAGCTACAGTACAGTATGAACAATGGCCGTCCCTTTTTGGATACTGCAGCTCTACATACATATGTATATACACATACAATAACACACATTATTAGGCTCTCACAAAGTCACCGATGGCGTGTGGACTGCCTTTAGGAAATGATACGTATAGCCTGAGTAACTACAGCATGGCAGATGGGGCATTTGGGCTCGTTCCTCTCGCAGATGCGGTTGGCACACTCCATGCAGAACAGGTTGTGGCCGCAGGGCACCAGAGCTGCGATCACCTCGCTCTCGAAGCACACCGAGCAGTCCCGACTTCCCTTGCGGCTCGTCCCAGATGAGGATGAAGAGGAGGATGAGGAGGATGAAGAGATGGACGAGTCAGAGGGAACGCCAGGGTGATGGGATCCCATTGAGTAACCGGGAAAGCTGAGCGTGCCTCCACCTGGATCGCTGCGCACCCGGCGCGCCAATGGATGCTCGGCCGCACCATTGGTCTGGTGCAAAGGCGGGGACAGCCTGGGCTGGTTGGCTCGGCGCTGCAGCCCGTTGGCATTCGTGGAAGCATTGGCGGGGAAAATGGGTGACGAGGCCGAGGTGCTGTTGGTAGCGCGCTCATACTGTGACCACATCAGGCCCGGCGGTGCCGGGGTAGGGTCGAATCCCGGCGATGAATTGAAGGCCAAGTCAGCACAATCGGGCGAGATCACCTCACCACCGTAGACAAATCCATTGTTGTTATTGTTGTTGTTGTTGTTGCTGGAGGCAGTGTAGCTGAGGGCGGGGCTTGGCGGGCTGTAATCGGCCATCCTCGAGCTGCTATTGTTGCCGCCAAAATACGAATCGGTAGAGGCACTCCCTAAGGAGCTGGAGCTGTCATTGCGGTAATTGGAGAACGGCTTACGACCCGAAGTGGGATTGACGTTGGAGCTAGGCTTGCTCCACAAGCTGATGTTCCCATGCAAATCGAAACACACGTCGGTGCCGTTGGCGTGGAAGTCGTTCTCATCGGTGAACTCGATCAGGCCGCCGGTGCGCATGGAGATATGTGCTTCGATCTCCTCCCTGGCCCGGTCTACGTTCTCCGGCATGCCGGTCACCTCGAAGACGGGCTCTTTGTCACGGCTGGGCGTGACGATGTAGGTGTGCGTCTGCTGCTGGATGCGCTTGATGGTAGCCCCCTTGGGGCCAACCACTAGTCCCACCACCCGATAGGGCACCCGCACCTGAATGGTGGTCTGGCCGGGCAGGTTGGGCGGGCCGGGCGCCGTAGCGTTCCCGTTCAAGCTGCTGTTTTTGTTCCGTGAGGCTCGGATCATGGAGAAGTGCTCGGCGGCTGAGATGATTTCCCTCCGAGCCATGGCTACATCCTCTCGCCTGCCTGTCACAACAAAGACCGGCTCCTCTCCTCGCACTGGAGTTTTGATATACGTATTGGTCTTTGCTCGCAGGGCTTTAATCTTGCAACCTACAATTGTGAGGAAAACCCGAAAAAAAGCACAAATGAGACAAAGCAAACCCAAACGGGCACAAATCAAAAAAGACGCAGGATGGGTGCAAGCACAGTCTTTGGGGGACAACAATTTAACTTCTCTTTCTATTTTTTTTTTTTTTTTTTGCGGCATAAATTCAAACCACATGCTCATCTACTTGACATAGAGGGTCAAAAATAGCACAGACAGAGAAAAAAAAATGCATGCTGAATTCAGTATTTTCCAGAGAGTCTGGCGCTCTAATGCTGTCAACAACTTGCTTTTTGTATTTAACCTACAGAACGAGTCTTCGCCTAGATCCAGGCTATATAATGATGTTTCCTGGTTAAGGAAGACTATTCCCAATAGGCTACATAAGGAGTGTAAACAAAGTCCATTGAGACAAAGAAAGAAAGAAAGAACCGCTGTCTGAAGAAAACACTTCACTCTAGATTTACACAAGAATATTGAGTATTTAACGTGATGACAGATTAAAGGTAGATATGCATGGGTTGTGTCAGCGCTCCCTTGCTTGCGTTTGTTGGTCGGACATAAGGAGGGCAGTGCAGTTGAAAATAGGCTATAACCTACATTCCCCATGCAAATGACAACACATGCTACAATAACAGCATGCTCGCATGTCTTTGAAGAGGATAATGATGATGATTACCTTGTCTGCCGACGATTTCAGCAACGTGTTCGGAGCTGGGAACGGGAACGCATTCGGTCATGTTCACGCTCTTTCTCCTGGGCTCGTTGTCATACAGCGGATTTTCATCGTTATCCAGACCGAGCAGCGAGAGCTGGTCCAGGGCGATCTGCAGGGCTCTTTGGTCATCCAGGGCGTCCCCCTGTCCACCGCTCCGCTCCATGTCGGCGAACAGCGAGCTAGGCATCTTGGATGGGTCTGGAAACAAAGAGGGAAAACTTACAGGAGGAGGGTGGGATTGAGCTGGGAACGGCAGGTTTTAAAAAAGCTCCTCTGGTGCGAATTCAATGCGCGCCCTTGCTCCTTGTGTCCAAACTAGTGATAATAAACATAAAAAAACAGTGCAATCCCGAAGCGTGGAATACGCGTTATTCCCGGAGACTGGAAAGCCGGCGGTGGCGATATTCCCCTTTAGAGTTCGCACCCCTCCCTTTCAACTCGTTTCTGTTCGCTGTCTGACTCGCTGCAGCCAGACGAGGCACTACCAGAGAATATGTGCGCATGACGTCACCCCCGGTCTGACGGGGCAGGGACGGTGCAGAGCTCGGCTGCGATTTGCATGCGCCACGCTGATTGGGCGGATTCCGGACCGAGAGCGAGTTCAGCCACAGCTCGGCGCGCGCCCCGCCCTTTTCTTTTGTGGTGTTATTAAAAAGCAACATAACACATTGTATGTGCATTACAGTTATTGTTGAACTTTCTCGTTTTCATGATGCTTCACCCAACAAGTGTGGGTAAGACGTGCGTTAATAAAGAGCTGGTTTACAGAACTGTTTTTTTATTATTATTGCAATTATAAACAATATTTGTACTAGTGCAAGTATAAACAAAAATAAACTTCAACAATTAAATAGAGCATTGGATGACTTTTACGAATATAGAAATAATACAGGAAGAGGTTTACATAACTGTCTGTTCTGAGGTGCATTGTCTTTGAGGGTATGGATTTGCTTTACTTGCTAAAAACTGGTAAAATAAACCAAATAACTACATTTTAAGGTGATAACGCTGAAAATATGCAGATTGTTATTATTAACCCCTAGGTGGCTTCACTCAGGGATTGTTAACATACCATTTTTACACATAAATAAATTAACAGCATATTTGACAAATATCATATACATTGCCATCATGTTTGTCATCACACGACCAAAGCATAAATCATCCAAACAAAGCATAAAACAAACAAAGAAACCTAATTATCCATTGTCACAGTGTGTCCAGGTTGATTGCCAAATCCACTGCAATTATTGGGACGATTATTGGGAGCCAGCTTAATGTAAACAAAAACGTATTTGTGCACCTTCAATAATAGTCAAGACCCTAATAATAATTATTTGCTTTTAGAGTATAGCTGCTTATGTTTGCATCCAATTTAGGTTCTGCAAAACAATTAATAATTATTTTCGGTTTCCTCCAAGTGACCTTTACATGTGCTGTTCAAAAGCCTCAATGAAAGACAACGTGCCAAGACATGCACTCTCTTTGTCTGCCCCCCCCCCATCTCTCTCTCTCTCTCTCTCTCTCTCTCTCTCTCTCTCTCTCTCTCTCTCTCTCTCTCTCTCTCTCTCTCTCTCTCTCTCTCTCTCTCTCCCTCTCTCTCTCTCCCTCTCTCTCTCCCTCTCTCTCCCTCTCTCTCTCTCTCTCTCTCTCTCTCTCTCTCTCTCCTCTCCTCTCTCTCTCCCTCTCCCTCTCTCTCTCTCTCTCTCCCTCTCCCTCTCCCTCTCTCTCCCTCTCTCTCTCTCTCTCTCTCTCTCTCTCTCTCTCTCTCTGAAATATGTTTAGCAGTCATTCACATTTCGGTTACAGCGTGCTTATAAAGTGAACCGCCACATTTGTATAATTTTATGCATTTATTCAAAACACGCAACGTCCCTGTCCAAATGACACCAGCCTCTCCTCTCACAAGCTACTTTAAAGTGATTGTTAAATCATTTCATTTGCTTGAGATGTCCTCATGTTTACATCAGTAATATTTGGCTGGAAATGCATAAAAATAGAACATTTAATAAAGCCACTGAGATTTGTGAAACTGATTTAAATATTTGTATCAATTTTTTTTAGGCGTCCTGATTATCAGTGCAAAACAAGCTTCATAATCATCTGTTACTGTCATGTTATCATACCCAAACAATGCTCAAAATTCCATATCAATTTATTTACGAGTGAGTGCGAGGAGATGTCTAATCAATATTTCATCCCATCCACAAATATTGGCTTAGTAAATGGCTTGTTAGCTATTAACAATACTCTCATGCACTCTGCCGTTGGCCGGTATGTTAAAGAGCATGGTGGAAGTGCTTATTGGTGATCTCTCAAAGGATCCCAAAGCATACAAGCAAATGCGCCTTTTGTGGCCCGAGTGGGAAGACGGGGTGGGGGCAGGGAAATCTGCTTCTTTTTGCACAAAGAAAATTTCAAACCAATTCAGGGGCATTGAAACGAGAAGCACTGTCTTTGTCACCTCACTCCTGAGGAACAATAGGTATGCTAATATTAACTGCCCCCAAACCTGAGAATGTGAGTCAGGGGCTTTTTTTTTTCATATCCACCCCTTTTTTATGCTTCTTTTTTAGTTTTAGCACAAGCCAGCTCACACTCTGAGTTGAAGAGCTGCATTGAGAAACAGCTGGAGGTGGGAATTATGCTAAAACCACATGTATGGCTTATTTCTACGCTTTTTAGCTTCAGAAGCTCAGAGTGAGTCCCTTTGGTTTGTGATTTGCATAGTTATAGAGTGTATTCTGTACTATATTGTGAAATCAAACACTGCCGAAGCACTATAATATATAAGTGTATATATTTACATGTTGACTACTGTTCAATATTCACGTTTCATGTGTATTTAACTCTGGACTGCACGCAATGGGATAAAGTTGACTACTCTGAATGATATTTCGCATTGCATGTCCAATGCTGATCAATCGCATTTACAGACTGTGGAGAACAAAGGCTGAGGAGCAGCCTCTGTACGTGCTGGCTTCATTACTCCTGTCACACACACACTCACACACACACACACACACACACACACACACACACACACACTGAGAGAGAGAGAGCCAGCGGTCGAAAGCCTCAGCCACAGAGTCTGTTTAAAAACACCTCTCCGCATGTCTTTCCAGATCCGTTTCAAAAGTGTGTATGATTGATGTCCTCTCTGCTGCTCAGATGAGTGACAGACGGAAGATCATTGTCATGACAACTTTTACGAGGACATCTTTTTCCTGTTAAACTCCTTTTATGACAGCTCACACGTTTTATTGCATCCCAAGAAATAAGAAAACTCATATAAAAAGATGTGATGGTTCTTCTCATATGAAATACTGTAAGTCTGTCAAGACTAAATAAGCTATGAATACAGTTTGAAATAAAAAAATATATTTTGAATAACTATTACATTTATAATTGATCATGATAATTGTATTATTATTATTAGTAGTAATTATTTTAATTGTTTTTATTATATAAAATATTTAAATAATTTATTATTACATTTAAAGTTAATTTTTTAATTAATTTTTATAAAATATAATTATAATAAATAATTGTATTACTATTAAAAATAATAATATTTTTATATTTTTAATTATTATTGTTGTTAAAATATTCTATGACAATATTTATATAAACTATAACAGGTGAATTCAGCTAAAATAATTCCTGTATAGGAATATAGGAAAAATCAAAAAAGCTTTTGAATGTGCTACATGCAAGAAGGAAAGAATCATAAGATAAATCATTTCGCTTAAAATGTAATGAATGGACAGAAAACGAGGCGTTCTATCTCAGATATTTCTCTTGGAAGAATAAAAACTGTAATCTCATATTTCCTCCTGTAGAGTTTCAGAAGAAACCTCAATGATATCTCAAAGTGCACTCACAGAGTCCAAATGATCTGATCTATACTTTCCACGGTATCACGTACCTTCAAATGAATTTTAGGAGAAACTTCTGGCACAAGATGAAAATTGCACTCCATTAAGTCTCCTGAGCAATGAAAGAGCAGCCTCTGAGCAATAAAACATCCCTCTGGCTGTGTCACATTATATGCCTTACATATGATTTCCCAAGCGTGCCAGTCAAAGTATAACCCGGTTCCTTTCGAACAGCACCTTGATGAATCAGGCTTTTCTATAAGTTTGCCTCAGTCTTAGTTCATTTAAGATTGTTAGGTAATCTCAGGTCAGCGTGAATAAGCATAGCGCTAGCGGGGAAGACAAACTGTAGGTCATCGCTGCTTGTTTTTCCACATGTCCACCGTTGGCAGCGTGAAGAGGCCACTTTAACAGTGCAATATTTGCTGTTTTGCATTAGGAGTTAACCAGCTGCTTAGCCGCGATTACCCGGCTGCTCTTTAATGAGAGGAAGAGGGGCTTAGCTTGGCATGACCCAGACCTGTCTGAGTGCAGCGCGCGGCCTGAGCTAGCTAATAAGCCACCGGTCCCTGCCGTCTGGGTGGAAAAAAATAACAACGGGAACAAAGACAGGGAGGGAGGGAAGCCATGGACAAAAACAAGAAGAGAGAGGTCACAGAAGACAGACTCTGACATCATCGTGTTTGGTTTGTTCTGGATGCATGTATTGCACATGCATTCACTTATTCACATGCATGCACTTGTTTTTAAGTGAACGACTGAATAAACCCCACCTCTCTCTCTCTCTTTGTCTGCGCCACACACAGACACATGGCAGTGTTGCGTAATTGAATGTGCCTTTTGCAGCTCTGCATCACTGCAGCAAAACCGCTTCTACTGTTACGGCTGCGTTCTCAATACAAGCCGCCCAGTTCGTTTCCAACTCCAAAACAGAGATGCGTTCAAATACGCACCAGTGCGGCGCATTACGTAGGTGAATTTAAAGTAGGCCAGTGCTGCAGTGGTGCAGTGTGTGTTTGCACTGGCCCATCCCTTCGCAGACTGCTACCCGCACTGACACACTGAACTCGAGTGCCACTGATTCGCCTCCTCCCATTGGCTGCCTGCCAGACGCCTGGAGAAGAAGCATGCAGCAGAGCAGAGCGCAGCGGCAGGACAGCTGGGGCTGCTCCCCTACAATGCACCACTCCCACCCCGGCCCTCCTAATCCATTCTGCCTCTGCGCTCGCCCCCCCCCCCTGCAGCGCCACCGCAGAACCCTTCGGATGCTGTACAGCCCTCTGCGTCTAGCCAGGGCCAGGGAAGCCCGCGCCTATCGCGTTAAATAATAGACGTTAAGTGTGGAAAGCACCAGCTCATCAATATTTAGCAGTCTGGATGCATGACAGTTTTTGTAAAAAGTGACATCATTCTGAAAACGAACACATTAGGTTGTCAGGAACGTTTAAATTATTGAAATTAAAGGGAAAAAAGAAGCAGAAAGCAAAACAGCAAAAACTGGAATTTAGTATTTGCAAATAATAATTTTATTTGATAAGATGCATTCTGAAAACAATTGTTTGTTTCTTGTCTTGTCACATTCAATCACATGAATCACAGTCTGCATTTTCAATTCAAAACTGTCAAAAAGTTGAGATGTTTGCATCACTGGATGTTATAGAGTGCTGAAGGGAGGATGTATTTTTGTAGGCCAGAACCCAGAAGCCAGTTTTAGCACTTCCAGTTCCATCGTCCTGGGTTTTTGGTTTAACGCCTGAAATAAGGTCTGTGGTGAACTCAAGCTCAAGACATGTTCATGTTTTACTATACAGCATCAAATATATCATCAGTACCCTCTAAAGCCTTTACTTGTCTTGGATAAGGTGGTTGCTAACAAGTGACTAAATTGGCAAAGGTTGTTGGATATTAAACATCATCATCGCCAAACAGGTAAACCGTTTCTTTCAAGATCATTTTATAATCTCACTCTTGCAAACTTTTCTAACTCAAACTTTCAGGGCAAATGAATAAAGACTGAAAGATTTATCAGAAGCTTTACAGTGTTGTTCGTTTATCTTTTCAATCCTGGCAACTGTATTCCGGCTTGAAAATCATAAGTTGTGCTCATTTGTGACTGAATTGTGTTACTGATGAACAAAACATGTAAGAATCATAAACTTATCATAAAATAATCTAAAAGCCTGTGGAAAAATTCTAATGGGTTTATGTCAAGGGAACCAGGGTAATTGTAATTTCTGGGTTGTCCAACAAAAACATGACCCCAGACCACAACATTTTTCGAAATTGAGATTTATACATCATCTGAAAGTCAATAAGTTTCCATTGATGTATGGTTTGTTAGGTCAATATTTGGCCGAGATACAACTATTAGAAAATCTGGAATATTGAGAAAATCAACTTTAAAGTTTTTATATATTTACAGTAGGAAATGTACAAAATATCTTCATGGAGCATGATCTTTACTTAATATACTAATGATTTTTGACCCATGCAATTTTGGCTATTGCAACAAATATACCCCAGCGACTTAAGACTGGTTTTGTGCTCCAGGGTCACATATGTCATCACTGCAGTGCTCTATTGCTACCCATTTAACATTTCTATTCTAGAAATTGTCAAAATATATTTGAACTTACTCTCTTTCACTGTTAAAACTGAAGCATCGGGCTGGAACTCGTGCTCAGACTCTGAAAACTACAAGCCCTCCTTTGATTTGATTGGCCATCTCAGACGGAAATGAAGACTGGGCCGGTCCGGCGTCCCTGCCCAGCGGCACGCTGGTTAATTGAGCTACTAATGAGCAAAGGGAAGCTGTGCTGCTTTTGCAGGGAGGTCAGCGGGTAAGGATGCTCCCCGTGCCAACTTCCAGTGCCCAGGATGAGATCGGCGACTAAAGGCATCCACTCAAGCCTAAACAGAAGAAACAAGAGCTTTCAGACAGGTCTGTCTCACGGAAACAAAGAAAATAGACCTGCTACAACAGCCCCGAGGGATCATTTTAAATGAAGCAGGAAGAAGGAAGGGATGCAACAATCATCATCATCACTCACCGTGAGGCTGCAGGGGACAAACGAGACTCATTCACAGACAAACACACAGCATTAGACTTGTCTTCATGCTAACACGTTGTGTTTTACCTTGCTAAATGTGGTAAAAAGCAATGCACACATGAACTCATCCTGATACATTTCACTCCTGATGCACTAAAAACCTGGTATCATCGGATCTGGTAATGTGAGTCAGTAGGGCAAAGTTCATGGCTCATCCTGCCAGCTTTGTTTGGGAGCGTTTCCTTTAACGCATAATAAACAAATCAAGCGGGATCTCAACATTAGCCTTTCCTAAACTACTTTTGAAAGTAAGACTACTTATTTGTAACCACAGACGAGAAGTGGGTTTTCCTTTCGTTGAGTAGGCTGATTAGCTAGGATTTTTCCCTTAATCAAGCAAGTGCATAAATAAATACCATGTTGTATATGGTCTTCTTTTCATTCGGCATGGAATTGGATCAACCGCACGCACACATTAAGCAGTTTAGTTTTTTCCCCAGTCTCTGCATGTTTTCTCTCTTTCTCTCTCAGTACAGATGCATTGCAGCTGGATTCAGTTGAGAAGTGAAAGAAATACTATGCTTACACAAGGTAGACGTGAAGTTTGTTTTTGAAGAACTGTTTTAAGGGAGTGTCTTGAGTGAGAGCAGGGAACTGAAATTTGAGGTCACATCCCTTAAAGACCACAAAATTAGATTTTTGTGGCTTGTAGTAAATCATTTTTAGCTTCGTGGCCAATTCTATATGCTAATGTACTCCTTAAAGTTGACATTTGTTTTAGCACATAGCACATGCAATTTTTCTTTTGGAAATTAACCAAAATGACTGCCTTACCCTTTACTAAATAGACTTTTATCCACCAAATGCTTTCTAGAAAAAGGGGGAAAAATATGATGATAAAAATTTGGGCACTTCCAATAGTTCTTAAACATTGAAAAGAAACATACAATGCAGGAAGTGTAGCGAGATGTATTCCTATAAGTTGACATTTGTTTTAGCACATAATGCATGCAGTTTCTATTTTGGGCAATGGACCAAACAGTCTGAGTCTGACTTGTCCTGCACTGACTTGTCCTGCCCATCAAATGCTTTCTAGAAAGTTAAAAAAGTGTGGTACCATTAATGGTACTTAAATGTCAGCAACAAACACCGAGCACACGCAGTGCAGTCCGATTCACAAATAAATGACTTTTATTTTATAAATCAGTAAAAACCAAGGACCCCCATTTTCCAAAACAATATTCAAAGGCTCTTCATGATTTTTTTTATACTTCTGTTTTAATGACAAAGTAAAAAAAAAATGCATTCACATTTTAATGACCAATGAATTTACACGACTTTTCAAGTATTTGTGATTACATGATAGTGTTTTTTTTTTTTTTTTTTTTACTTATAGCAAAATAAGGTCACAAATAATGTTTTATTATTGTTTTATTTAATTTTTACTCACAAATAGCATTTCTACCTAATAACAAAAAATTATATTATAGAAATTTTACTTTGAAAGCTTTTATTAAATTCCATTACTTTATCGGTTCAAGAATCATAATTTTAAAATTCCCTCATATATTTAGGTTTGCCAAGACCATGTAAATCCTTATTTCTAAACAAAATTACTCAAGGAATCAAATTCAAACAAGATAAATTATGTCAGATTACATTTGAATTTTTAGCCATTTTAGTTTATTTTTAAGCTTAAAACAGCCAATCTTTACTTTTGTCATGTCAAACTCAAAATGAAGTGCATTCTCTTGTGAGACTTGCTACTTCAACTAAAATAAAAACATTCAAATATGTAAACAAAAACAGTATTGCTTTGTTAAGCAGTCACCATCTTTGAAAAGTAAAAAACAACTAAATCATTAATGCATTCATTAAGGAGTCAGAATTGGACTCAGAACTCTGTTCGATTCCCGTCTCTAAGTCTTGCGGAGGTAGAGACGAACAGGAATCAGATTTGAAGTTTCATTGACTCCATGCGGCATTGATTGCTGCTTGAAAGGCTGCCAGGCCTGAGGCAGCGAACAGGTAATCAGCAGTTAAGCACGACTCTCATCTGACTCTCATGCGGCATCTGATCTCTGCTCTCTGCTCTCTCTCTGCGCATAACTGCTGCTCATCTCTCTCTCTCTCTCTCTCTCTCTCTCTCTCTCTCTCTCAGCGCAGGAGCCGCTGCATCGAGGAAGAGCTCTCTCTGAATGCAAGCCCTGTTCTCATCTTGTGGGTCATTCCTCCAGAGCTCTGCTATCTGATCACAAACTGAGTAACTGGCTCCCATACAACCCAAATCAAATCCAAAGAAACCTCTGGCTGATGTGGAAGAAACATCTTTTGTTATGTCAGTTCGCTAAAATTCGTTATCCCCACACGCATACGCATATGTATCCGTGCCTCTGATCTGAACACGATCTCTCTGACACAAAATGAAGCGGATTCCAGAGGCTCCAGGAATGACATGCTAACAGGCCCTGTGAAGGATTTGCTGTTTGATGTGCAGTGAATGTGAAAGCCACAGTACTCACAGACACCAGAAGGGGGAACTCGACAAGACCGCCAAACAAAGACGTGCGCAGTTCAGCAGTGCTGTGTGGAGTGGACTCATTCATCAGTCCAAACTGTGTTCAGCATCGCTGAAGAACCAGGAAAATCTTCTCACAGATGAGCCGCTACATCCACAGTCCCACACCGTCACTCATCACGCTCATTTTCACCGTAGGAAAGAAACGCCACGGTTACAAAACAATTCCTTTCATCGCTGAGATTCCTCATATCTGAAGGGTCACAGACAGTTTATTAACAGATCTATAGCAACACTGAAAAAAACGAAATCTGTATTTTTGTCATGTCTTCCATTACAAATATCTAAACATCCTAAGAACAAGATCTATTAAATTGCATAAAACAATAAGACTTGGTTTAGACTTGGCAACAAAACATCCAATGTGCCTTGTGTGAAGACGAGCAGTGATAGAGATTGGTGTGATGTGTGTCGGTAGAGAGAGAGTGATAACGCCATTGTGTGTGTTAAGAAATGAAGATATTGCTGTGTTGAGTGTGTGTTGTGATATGTGAGAGAGAGTGCACAGAGCATGTGTGTGTGTGGAGAGAGCTGATAGAGATTGTGTGTGTGTGTGTGTGAGAGAAGAGACGAGCAATACGATTGTGTGTGTCATGTCTGTGATGTGTAGAGATAGCTGATAGAGCATCTGAAGATGTTAGATGTGCTAATAAGCAATGTGACTGTGTGTTGTAGCTGTGAGAAAGCGATAGATACTTGTGTGGTGAGTGTGTGTGTGAGAGAGTGATAGATATTGTGTGTGTGTAGTGTGTGTGTGTGTGTGTGTGTGTGAGAAGAAAGAGAGCAATAGCGATTGTGTGTGTGCGTGTGTGTGTGTGTGTGTGTGTGTGTGTGAGAAAGCGATAGCAGATTGTGTGTGTGTGTGTGTGTGTGTGTGTGTGTGTGAGAGAGAAAGAGCATAGCGATTGTGTGTGTGTGTGTGTGTGTGTGTGTGTGTGTGTGTGTGTGTGAGAAAGAGATGATAGGTGGATGTGTGTGTGAGAGATGATAGTTGTGTGTGTGTGTGTGTGTGTGTGTGTGTGTGTGTGTGAGAGAGAAGAGCAATAGCGATATGTGTGTGTGCGTGTGTGTGTGTGTGTGTTGTTGTGTGAGAGAGGATAGAGATTGTGTGTGTGCGTGTGGGGTGTTGTGTGTGTGTGTGTGTGTGTGAGGTAGAGAGCGATAGATATTGTGTGTGTGTGTGTGTGTGTGTGTGTGTGTGAGAGAGCGATAGAGATTGTGTGTGTGTGTGTGTGTGTGTGTGTGCGTGCGTGTGTGTGAGAGAGAGAGCGAGTGTGCGTGCGTGTTTGTGTGAATACAAAACATCAATCGACAATAAAAGATCAGAACCCCAGAAGACAAGACAAAATAATGATTGGGATATTGTTTTTAATTTTTTAGTGAAACTATTTACATTTTAGGTTTGATATTCAAGTGTTTGAATGTTGCAGACTTGTGCAGTTACTAGTTTTGAAGGATCATGTGAAACTGAATAATAAGTAATGATGCTGAAAAACTCAGCTTTGAATCACAGGAATAACTAATAACTTACATTTTATAATATTGTTTAAATACAAACCAGTTCTTTTAATTTGTAATAATAGTTCACAATTTAGCTGTTTTTACTGTATTTTTCATCAAATACCTGCAGCCTTTGAGAGACTTCTTGAATGACGTTGAAAGGTATTTTATTTTTTAAAGAGAAAAGTATCATATGATTATTTGCATTTGGATGTGTGTGTATTTAATTAGATTATACAGAGATAGGCATTGATCAGTTAATACATGAACCGTAGCTTTATTGTATTATTGGCTAAATATACCATACAGAGATGAACGCCTATATCAAGTATAAAATAACTTCTATTAAAAAGGTATTAAATGACTCACATTTTGTTCATACCGCCCACCATGACAATATATCAGCTGAATTCTTCAAATGACTAATAGATAAATGGTACATTTGCCAGACTGAATGACCCATCACTCCACGGGAAGAGGGGGGGGGGGGGTCAAGTAATTCTCTTTAGAAGTTCAGTCCGGTTCATTTTTAATCTTACTCAACAGATTAATGTTTGGAGAAAGGTAATGCTATAAATGATTATAATATGCTGATTTGCTGCTTAAGAAGTGTTTCTTATTATTATGAATGTTGAAAACATTTGTGCCACTTAATATTTTTGTGGAAATTGTGATTCTTTGAAGAACAACCTTTATTTGAAATTGCAATGCTTTTACTGTCACTTTTGATCAATTAAATGCATCCGTGTTAAAAGTATTAACTTCTTAAAAAATACACATGTATGCTAATTTAATAACTAATGTCTGCATTGCACCAATGTTGAGAATTATTATGATTTGCCATATTTCAGAATGCATCAATGCATGAAATTGAGGTTTTGCAAGTAGAGTTTGCACTTTTATAATACACTTGTGTAGAGGACGTTTCGGGTCTTAGTCTCCCTTATGGTGAAAATAAGACCTCAAATAATCCCAGAAAGACGCCGTCATGTTGTTCTACTGACGAGAAACATGCACATTCTCTCCGGAGCGCATGTAATACAGCGTGTGTGGCCACTTTTACATCAATATGCCAGTTTCCAGGCCCAGACTTTGAAGTGGTGCTCGTGATGAATCAGGCATTGGAACAAATGATGCCGTGAATCAGACAGGAAACAAATGTTTGAGGGTCACAATTCTGCTCTTACCTCCACTGCCATTATGAAGTATCATCATTACTGATCCTAGCAATGAAGAAAACACGCAGCATGGAGGTAATAGCTAGAAACGGCCATGTTAATGCTCCACTGGCTAAACGGTGGTGTAAAACTGACTGATATTCAAAGTAATAGCAAACCGTCGGTTGTTGTACTATTTGATATTTTGGTTAAACCAGAGCTGCTGTCCTGGACAAACTACAGTTATTCTGTATCATATCTCATCTCATATTCTTTAAATACTATATTTTTACACTAGCCCACAGAAAAAGTCACATTTGACTGCTGTTTATCAAATAAACACTTTTATTTATTACAAGATATGTATTGCAAATGCAATTTTCCTGTTCCAATCCCACAATGCAATACAGCCAACCTTCCATTTTCTCTGTGGCAAATAAAGCAAAGTGATAACAATCACACATTTTAAAGGAACAGTTCACCCAAACATGAAAATATTATGAAAATGTACTCACTCTCAGATCATCAAAGATAGATGTAAATTACATTACATAGTAGTGAATGGGTGCCGTCAGAATGAGAGACCAAACAGCTGATAAAAACATCACAATAATCCACATCGCTCCAGTCATCAATTAATGCCGTGTGGAGTGAAAAGATGTGTGTTTGTAAGAAACAAAGCCGCCGTTAAGGCGTTTTAAACTTCAAACAGTTGCCTCTGGCTAAAATACGAGTCGTCTATCCATAAACTTACAAGCGAAATCAGTCCAAAACAGTTCTAAACTATTGTGTTAGAGGACAACAGATGGACTTTTTCACTGAAGGAATCGTTATTTGGGAATATGGATTCATATTTTGGCCAGAAACAATGTTTTAAAGTTAAAACGTCTTAATGGTGGATTTGTTTCTCACAAACATGCAGCATTTTACTTCACAAGATTTTAATTGATGGACTGGAGCGGTGTGGATTATTGTGATGTTCTGATCAGCTGTTTGGACTCTCATTCTGACGGCACCCATTCACTGCAGAGCATCCATAGGTGAGCAAGTGATGTAATGTGTTCTGATGGCCAAACAAACTCTTCTAACACATCAGATGGCCTGAGGGTGAGTACATTTTCAGCAAAAAAAAATATTTTTGGGTGAACTATTCTTTTAACATTTGATCAGTCTACCAAAAATGAATGTAAAAACTCGCTGCATTAAAAATACAATATACTGAGGCCGTGATGTGACAACAATGTAGTATTGCTGAATCTTGCATAATGTTTTACAGCACATACTGTTTTTACTGTGCATGTGTGCAGTACACTAGCATGCAGTATGCTTTATATTTACATTTACATTTATGCATTTAGCAGATGCTTTTATCCAAAGCGACTTACAATTGCATTCAGGTTATACATGTTTTGTCAGTATGTGTTCCCTGGGAATCGAACCCACAACCTTTGCGCTGCTAACGCAATGCTCTAGCACTGAGCCACAGGAACACTTAATGAACATCAAAGTAATGGTAAAACTTAAGTAACTACTGTCTAAAATTTGCACATAGACTAAAATTGCTTAGAAAACTTTTAGGAAGCAATGTAATAAAATTGCAACAAAGAGAGAGTTTTTGCTAAGCCATTTAATAACTGTGCCAAAACAATATACAGAAGAACAATTGGGACTGACAAGCTGTGTTCAACAATGCACTCGCTCTTTTTGTTTTCACTCCATGAAGGGTAAAATCATTCAGAAATGTAAAACTGTTAGATGAATAAAAGTTAATGCTGAAATACACAATTTGGCATTTAATTACGAGACAATTAATGTAACTTGCTCAGAAGCACATAAAAGTTTGACATTCTGGCATAAACATTTATTTGGCAATAGCGAGGCTGTCTGTATTTGCTGTACGCCCACCGATCGCCAGACTTTGGAGGTTACTGTACTAGTTGTAAAAGTAAGAGATGGTGCATTCGAAGCCGAAGGCAAAACAAACAAAAACATAATGAAATTGTCACTCACAGAGTTTGCAGTCCAAGCGGCCCTTTAAAGAGTCCCTCTGTCACAGTCCGATCAATATCTGCAGACAACAACACAACACCTCACAGCATAATGAAGTGCTCACAGGCACGATCGGCTCCGGGACGAGAGAGAGAGATCGGGGAACAAAGATGGAGGATAGAGAGATGAATTGTGAATAAAATAAAATAAAATAGAACACTGGAAGGGGACTAAAAATGGAAAAAAAAAATAATAAAATAAAACATTTTGGGGCGAGCTATCCCTTTAAGACTAGCATCACACTATGTTGTGATCTAAGTATTTTTGTAATTAATGTACTTATTTTTATTTTGTTTTATATTTATTTTATTATATACATATATATTCTTTCTTTTTCTGTTTTTTTATCTTTTCTTTCACACCCTGCTGATGTTATCACTGTGATCTGTTTGGAACCCCTTTATTTTGTACATTAGAGGAATTTATTTGTAACTAGTATACCGTACTATTGCTTTCCTTTTGGACCTGTGTTCTGGAAAAGCAAATGTCATATTAAAAAAAATAAAAAAATAAAAGAAATCATTGCTGGAGAACCTTTATTTCTAAGAGAGCGAGGTAAATTCAGTATAACAAAAAGGCAAAGCTTAATCTTTTAACTTCCTCTCGGCCACAGGGTGGGCATTTGTTTGTTTTGGCACATTATGCCGGGCAGAAGCGGGCATCAGGTGCTGCTGTGCCCATCTTTGATCAAGCACACCAGCTGTCTACACACACAGCCTGGCCGGTGCAGGATCCCGATATATATTTTACATAACCATATCCACTTAAGACACATAGTACACGTCTGAAACAGACACAAACCAGAGCCGAGAGGACCAAAGTTCAATAACACTCTGCAAGGAGAAGTATCGAGTGTAAATAGCCAACGCTAAGGTGTCTTCAGGGTTATATTAACATCTAGAAATGTTTATGTCTACAATGCAGCATCTTATTTCCATTTTTCCACAGCGAAGAATTTTTATGGGCTGTTTTTAAGGATGGTGTTTATGTTCCTACGCTTTTTTTCTCTCTCGAGCTATAGGAGGTTTTGTCAGCCGATGCCTGGCGTCTGGCCTGGCAGCTCCAAGAGCGCGTTCGCTTATGAAATCCTTCATGACATTAGCTGGCAGGGTTAATGGTTTTAAAAGCAAAGAACGGCTGCTGAAAGAAAGGAGAGCGCTGTCAGACGCATAAACATCCCTCGTCTTTCATAAGCTCTGGGGAAGATGGTGTGGGGGAGTCGCTTCAATCCAAAAAAATCCACAGACAGGAGGGGGATACGGCATCTTTTCCTGTCGCTATGTTTTTCATTCGCTCACTCTCTCTTTGTGCTATTTGACCAAGTGTTGCCTGTGAGAGTTTGTGTGGGCGGACGGACCGGATCCATCAGCGAGATAGGGGTCTCTCTCTCTCTGTGTCTGTGTCTCTCTCTCTCTCTCTGTCTCCTCTCTCTGTCTCTCTCTCTCTCTCTCTCTCTCTCTCTCTCTCTCTCTCTCTCTGTCTCTCTCTGTCTCTCTCTCTCTGTCTCTCAATTCAATTCAATTCATATTGCTTTATTAGCATGACGTACATAGGTACATATTGCCAAAGCATTGTACATATCAGAATAAAAATCAAAACAAAAATATATATAATATACATCCATAAATAAACAAAACAAAATACATGTAAAATACATCCATAAATATATTTATATATACATTACTGGTACTACTAATGCAGATGTGTTCACTCTTTATTTCTTAGTTTGTGGCATTTATAAATATGAAGTGCTACCAAAGAGGAAGCAGGTCCTTCAGCAAGTAATATTTTTAATTTCTCATGTTCCTGGAGTGACTGGAACTCAGGAATAATCTGCTGTATTTGACTGTACAGTGCGTCTCTTAAGGACGTGTATTTGTGTTGTGTGGGAGAGAGTGATAGAGATTGTGTGTGTGGTGTGTGTGTGTGTGTGTGTGTGTGTGTGTGTGTGTGTGAGAAAGCAATAGATATTGTGTGGGTGAGTGTGTGTGTGAGAGAGTGATAGAGATTGTGTGTGTGAGTGTGAGAGAGAGAGAGAGAGCAATAGCGATTGTGTGTGTGTGCGTGTGTGTGAGAGAGAGAGCGAGTGTGTGTGCGTGTGTGTGTGTGTGCGTGTGTGAGAGAGCGATAGAGATTGTGTGTGTGTGCGTGTGTGTGTGTGTGCGTGCGTGTGTGTGAGAGAGAGAGCGAGTGTGCGTGTGTGTTTGTGTGAATACAAAACATCAATCAACAATAAAAGATCAGAAGCCCAGAAGACAAGACAAAATAATGATTGGGATATTGTTTTTATTTTTTTTTGTGAAACTATTTCCATTTTTGGTTGATATTCAAGTGTTTGAATGTTGCAGACTTGTGCAGTTACTAGTTTTGAAGGATCATGTGAAACTGAATAATAAGTAATGATGCTGAAAACTCAGCTTTGAATCACAGGAATAACTAATAACTTACATCTTTAAAATATTTCTTAAATACAAAACAGTTTTTTTAATTTATAATAATAGTTCACAATTTAGCTGTTTTTACTGTATTTTTCATCAAATACCTGCAGCCTTTGAGAGACTTCTTGAATGACGTTGAAAGGTATTTTATTTTTTAAAGAGAAAAGTATCATATGATTATTTGCATTTGGATGTGTGTGTATTTAATTAGATTATACAGAGATAGGCATTGATCAGTTAATACATGAACCGTAGCTTTATTGTATTATTGGCTAAATATACCATACAGAGATGTATGCAGATATCAAGTATAAAATGACTTCTATTAAAAAGGTATAAAATGACTCACATTTTGTTCATACCGCCCACCCTGACAATATATCAGCTGAATTCTTCAAATGACTAATACCTGGTACATTTGCCAGACTAAATGACCCATGACTCCACGGGAAGGGGGGGGGGGGGGGGGGGGGTCAAGTAATTCTCTTTAGAAGTTCAGTCAGGTTCATTTTTAATCTTACTCAACAGATTAATGATTGGAGAAAGGTAATGCTATAACCGATTATAATATGCTGATTTGCTGCTTAAGAAGTGTTTCTTATTATTATGAATGTTGAAAACATTTGTGCCGCCTAATATTTTTGTGGAAATTGTGATTCTTTGAAGAACAAACTTTATTTGAAATTGCAATGCTTTTACTGTCACTTTTGATAAATTAAATGCATCCGTGTTAAAAGTATTAACTTCTTAAAAAATACACATGTATGCTAATTTAATAACTAATGTCTGCATTGCACCAATGTTGAGAATTATTATGATTTGCCATATTTCAGAATGCATCAATGCATGAAATTGAGGTTTTGCAAGTAGAGTTTGCACTTTTATAATACACTTGTGTAGAGGACGTTTCGGGTCTTAGTCTCTCTTATGGTGAAAATAAGACCTCAAATAATCCCAGAAAGACGCCGTCATGTTGTTCTACTGACGAGAAACATGCACATTCTCTCCGGAGCGCATGTAATACAGCGTGTGTGGCCACTTTTACATCAATATGCCAGTTTCCAGGCCCAGACTTTGAAGTGGTGCTCGTGATGAATCAGGCATTGGAACAAATGATGCCGTGAATCAGACAGGAAACAAATGTTTGAGGGTCACATTTCTGCTCTTACCTCCACTGCCATTATGAAGTATCATCATTACTGATCCTAGCAATGAAGAAAACACGCAGCATGGAGGTAATAGCTAGAAACGGCCATGTTAATGCTCCACTGGCTAAACGGTGGTGTAAAACTGACTGATATTCAAAGTAATAGCAAACCGTCAGTTGTTGTACTATTTGATATTTTGGTTAAACCAGAGCTGCTGTCCTGGACAAACTACAGTTATTCTGTATCATATCTCATCTCATATTCTTTAAATACTATATTTTTACACTAGCCCACAGAAAAAGTCACATTTGACTGCTGTTTATCAAATAAACACTTTTATTTATTACAAGATATGTATTGCAAATGCAATTTTCCTGTTCCAATCCCACAATGCAATACAGCCATCCTTACATTTTCTCTGTGGCAAATAAAGCAAAGTGATAACAATCACACATTTTAAAGGAACAGTTCACCCAAACATGAAAATATTATGAAAATGTACTCACTCTCAGATCATCAAAGATAGATGTAAATTACATTACATAGTAGTGAATGGGTGCCGTCAGAATGAGAGACCAAACAGCTGATAAAAACATCACAATAATCCACATCGCTCCAGTCATCAATTAATGCCGTGTGGAGTGAAAAGATGTGTGTTTGTAAGAAACAAAGCCGCCGTTAAGGCGTTTTAAACTTCAAACAGTTGCCTCTGGCTAAAATACGAGTCGTCTATCCATAAACTTACAAGCGAAATCAGTCCAAAACAGTTCTAAACTATTATGTTAGAGGACAACAGATGGACTTTTTCACTGAAGGAATCGTTATTTGGGAATATGGATTCATATTTTGGCCAGAAACAATGGTTTAAAGTTAAAACGTCTTAATGGTGGATTTGTTTCTCACAAACATGCAGCATTTTACTTCACAAGATTTTAATTGATGGACTGGACTGGTGTGGATTACTTGTGATGTTCTGATCAGCTGTTTGGACTCTCATTCTGACGGCACCCATTCACTGCAGAGGATCCATAGGTGAGCAAGTGATGTAATGTGTTCTGATGGCCAAACAAACTCTTCTAACACATCAGATGGCCTGAGGGTGAGTACATTTTCAGCAAATTTTTATTTTTGGGTGAACTATTCTTTTAACATTTGATCAGTCTACCAAAAATGAATGTAAAAACTCGCTGCATTAAAAATACAATATACTGAGGGCATGATGTGACAACAATGTAGTATTGCTGAATCTTGCATAATGTTTTACAGCACATACTGTTTTTACTGTGCATGTGTGCAGTACA
>CM049819.1:6064128-6129128 GCA_027422435.1 Schizopygopsis pylzovi
ACGGACGGACGGACTGATGGATGGATGGATGGATGGATGGATGGATGGACGGACGGACTGATGAATGAATGGATGGACGGATGGATGGGAGGAGGGATGGATTGATGGATGGATGGATGGATGGACGGACAGACGGACTGATAGATGGATGGATGGACGGACGGACGGACGGACTGATGAATGAATGGATGGACGGATGGATGGGAGGAGGGATGGATTGATGGATGGATGGATGGATGGATGGACGGACAGACGGACTGATAGATGGATGGATGACTGGATGGATGAATGGATAGGAGGAGGGATGAATGGACGGACAGACTGACGGAGGAATGAATGAATGAATGGATGGATACATTTACATTTACATTTACATTTATGCATTTAGCAGACGCTTTTATCCAAAGCGACTTACAATTGCATTCAGGTTATACATTTTCATTAGTACATGTGTTCCCTGGGAATTGAACCCACAATCTTTTGCGCAGCTGATGCAATGCTCTACCACTGAGCCACAGGAACACAGGATACAATAGATACAATGATGGATGGATGGATGGATGGATACTGTATATGGATGGATTGATAGATATATTTGGATGATAGATGGATGGATGGATGGATGGATGGATGGATAGATAGATGTATTAAATTATATATAGAAATGACTGCAAGATGCCGCCGAGGATGGCAGCCGTGTTGCGTGCTCCGGGAAAACTTTGCAGTTTTTTCGTATGTTTTATTTGTTTTTTTGTTGTTTTACGTGTTAGATGTTGTTAGTGTAACTGTCTACGATAGAGACACGCTTTTGAACATTGGTTCCTCCGTCGCGCAACGCAAACCGGACTTTGAGTTTTTGAATGCCGGTGGACTGTTCACAGACACGGTATCGGAGCCCTTTGTGTGGGTTGCGAAATCGAGGAAACGCCGCCGCCGAAAACGAGGAAAAAGAGCTGGCGTTCTCATCAGATTGAGACGCCGTGCTTTCCGACCTCCTCTTCCAACCATTTTACTGGCCAACGTTCAGTCACTGGATAACAAACTCTGTGAACTGCGGGCGCGCATCTCATACCAACGAGAAACAAGGGACTGCTGTGTTATTTGCCTCACAGAAACCTGGATGTCTGCTATTGTTCCAGACTCAGCCATCGAGCTCACGTGCTTCTCCGTGCACCGCTCGGATAGAACAAAGGAGCTCACAGGGAAAAGCAGAGGTGGAGGTGTGTGTTTCTATATTAACAACTCGTGGTGTGATGAAAGGAACATACACTCTATTAAATCCTTCTGCTCCCCTGATCTGGAATTTCATACGCTTCTGTGTCGACCGTTCTGGCTACCGAGGGAATTTACAGCGATCATAATCACGGCTGTTTATATCCCCCCCCAAGCCAACACAGACCAGGCACTCAAGGAACTGTACAGGAATATAAGTGAGCAGGAAACCGCGCACCCAGATGCAGCTTTTGTTGTCACAGGGGACTTTAATAAAGCCAACTTCAGAACAATAGCTCCAAAATACTTTCAACACGTCACCATCAACACGCGTGGAGATCGCACACTCGACCACTGTTACTCCCCCTTCCGGGACGCATACAAGTCCCTCCCCCGCCAACCTTTCGGCAAATCGGATCACTCTTCCGTTCTGCTCCTGCCTGCTTATAGGCAGAAACTGAAACGTGAAGCACCCGCCCTCAGGACAGTTCATTGCTGGTCGGACCAATCGGACGCTATACTACAGGACTGTTTTGATCACGTGGACTGGGACATGTTCCGGGCAGCGTCTGAAGACGACATAGAGGCGTATTCAGATACGGTCACGTGTTTCATCAGGAAGTGTATAGATGATGTAGTTCCGACCAAAACAATCCGGATCTACCCCAACCAAAAACCGTGGATTAACAGCGATGTTCGATCAGCCTTGTCAGCGCGGACATCTGCCTTTAAATCCGGAGACACTGACGATCGGAAACAAGCCAGTTACGATCTCAGGAGATCCATCAAAGCAGCCAAACGAACATATAAAAACAAAGTTGAAGAACACTTCAACAACAATAACCCAAGAAGCATGTGGCAGGGCATCAACAACATCACAGGCTTTAAAGGGAATAAACCGGCTACTGTGAACATTGCCTCCTCTCTACCGGACGAGCTCAACACCTTTTATGCTCGGTTCGAGGCTGATAACACCGCACACACAGAGAGCGCTGCCGCGGCTGCCGCAGAAGAGGTCAGTCCACTCACCCTTTCTGTCGCGGATGTAACCCGATCCTTCAAACGGGTGAACATCCGTAAAGCCGTAGGCCCAGATGGGATACCAGGCCGTGTGCTCAAAGCATGCGCTTTCCAGCTAGCCGGGGTTTTTACAGATATTTTCAATCTGTCCCTCTCTCTGTCTGTGGTTCCCTCATGCTTCAAAAAATCCATCATTGTGCCCATACCAAAGAAAAACAAAATCACATGCTTGAATGACTGGAGGCCCGTTGCTCTGACCCCCATCTTCAGCAAGTGTTTTGAGAAGCTTGTCAGAGACTACATCTGCTCTGTGCTGCCTGCTTCACTGGACCCACTACAATTTGCATACCGCAGTAACCGTTCCACAGACGATGCTATTGCCTTCACCCTGCACACTGCTCTCTCCCACCTGGAAAATAAGAACACCTATGTGAGGATGCTGTTCGTGGATTATAGTTCAGCATTTAACACTATAGTGCCTGCCACACTGGTTGCGAAGCTCCAGACTCTAGGACTGAACAGATCTCTGTGCAGCTGGATCCTGGACTTCCTGACAGGCAGAAGTCAGGTGGTCAGAATGGGCAACAACACATCATCCCCCCTGATCCTCAACACTGGTGCACCGCAGGGTTGCGTCCTCAGCCCACTCCTGTACTCCCTGTACACACACGACTGTACAGCTACACACAGCTCCAATGTCATCGTCAAATTTGCTGATGACACAACGGTGATAGGCCTGATCACCGACAACGATGAGATGGCCTACAGAGAGGAGGTGAGTACCCTGACTAAATGGTGTCAGGAGAACCACCTCTCACTCAACATCGACAAGACCAAGGAGCTGGTGGTGGATTACAGGAGACAGAGCAGAGAACACACACCCATCACCATCGACAAGACACCTGTGGAGCGGGTGAGCAGCTTTAAGTTCCTCGGCGTTCACATCACTGAGGATCTCACATGGTCTGCTCACACAGATGCAGTACTGAAGAAGGCACATCAGCGTCTCTTCTTCCTGAGACGGCTGAGGAAGTTTGGAACGAGCCCCAGAATCCTCAGGTCCTTCTACACCTGCACTGTGGAGAGCATCCTGACCGGCTGTATCACCGCCTGGTTTGGAAACAGCACCGCTGGCAACCGCAGGGCTCTGCAAAGGGTCGTGCGAACTGCCCGCCACATTGTTGGAGGTGAGCTTCCCTCCCTCCAGGATATCTACACCAGGCGGTGTACAAGGAAAGCCCGGAGGATTATCAAAGACTCCAGCCACCCGTCCCACAGACTGCTCTCTCTGCTGCCCTCAGGGCGACGTTTCCGCAGCATCCGATCCCGCACTAGCCGACTGAGGGACAGCTTTTTCCCTCAGGCTATCAGGCTAATGAACAGTCACAAATAACTCACCTACATCACACTCCCACTCACACAACATGCCATGCACTGCACTTTAACACCGTTCAACTGGACTACACGCACACACTGCACTAATCACAACCTATCTGCTATCACTGGACACCATTACTCCAGGGAAGTCCCTGTCTGTTCTCTGCATGCTCAAGTTTTCCACATCTGTTTTTGTTATCAGTGTTGATACGTTTATAATTGTTTTATTAGATATATATAAAAAATTCAGTATGATGCATGAATAAAAAGTGAAAAAGAACAGCATTTAGTTGAAATACAAATCTTTTGTACCATTATAAACGCCTAACTGTCACTTTTGTTCAATTAATGCATCCTTACTGAATGGAAGTACGACATGGACGGACCTGATGATCAGTTCCAGCATGATGTCTGAATGTTTTTAGGAGGATCCGTGCTTCGCCATCTGTGAAAGGAAGTGGACATGATCAGTGACAGACTGTGAATTTGATTAATGACCTAGAAATGGAGCAAGATTTTAAATGTGAGTGTAACTGATGGACGGACAGACAGACTGATTGAAATTAGGTTGTACGGACAGACTTTGAATGGTCTCAGATTCTTGGACTCCACTGTAAGTATAAGACACAGATAGGTTGGGGAGCACAACTAAATGGTGGAGTGTTAATCATAGATGGTGGAGTTTGGACATCTAGAGCCAATTATGGATGAGGAAGGATGGAGAAGATGTGAAAACAGATGGATGGGAGAGAGATGAGGCATGAGTAGAGGATGATGGATGGGAAAGTCCCTGTCTGTCTCTCTGCATGCTGCAGTTTTTCGCTCAGCAGACATCATGAGCACTTGGTACTTGACTGGTGTTATAGCTGCTGTTTGCCAGAGACAGATATAATTAATGGTGGCAGTTTGATTCCTGGGAGGTACCATAACTGAACATAGTGTCTTGTTTTTATTGTTTTTATTTCATCGGATTTAGGATCACACGGAAAAACATTGTGCATGCAATGACTCACACAGTACTGAATGGATGGATGACGGATGGACGGACGGACTGATGATGGATGGATGGCGGACGGCGGAGACGAGAAGATGATGGATGGATGGATGGGAGGAGGGATGGATGGATGGACTGATGGATGGATGGACGGAGGACGGAGGCGGAATGGATGGATGGACGGATGACGGACGGACGGACGGACGGACGGACTGATGGATGGATGGACGGAGGAGGGGACTGATGAATGGAATGGATGGACGGATGGATGGGAGGAGGGATGGATTGATGGATGGATGGATGGATGGAGGACAGACGGACTGATGAGGATGGATGGGAGGAGGGATGGATGGATGGATGGATGAATGGATGGGAGGAGGGTTGGAAGGATGGATGGATGGATGGATGGAGGAGGGATGAATGGACGGACAGACTGACGGAGGAATGAATGAATGAATGGATGGATACATTTACATTTACATTTATGCATTTAGCAGACGCTTTTATCCAAAGCGACTTACAATTGCATTCAGGTTTTATAGAGTGTGTTCATGGAATACCATGTGTTCGCAGCTGGGAATGCAACTCACAACTGATGCGCAGGAACCAATACATTACAATGCATGGAGCAGAGGATACTAAGGATACATTGATAGATACATTTGGATGATAGATGGATGGATGGATGGATGGATGGATAGATGGATAGATATGATATATAGAAATGAAATAGATATAATAGATAATGATAGATAGATGATAGATAGATAGATAGATAGATAGATAGATAGATAGATAGATAGATAGATAGATAGATAGATAGATAGATAGATAGATAGATACCTGTACATTCATTTAAAGAAAAACGATATTCTTTTAGAAAGGTATTTTTAGTAGACTGAGTAAATCAGTCTGTCTGCTGTGAGGACAAAAGAGAGGAGAGATTTCTGCCGGCCAGCAGTCATTCACTCTTCAAATGCACAGACGGCTCCTAGTGAGCATGTGCAAAGGTGACTAATGCAGCGCCGAGGGATTCATGGGATACGAACATGTGGGCGTACAAATGGAGTCGGCCCTCTAAAAAAAAGAAAAGAAAAGAAATAGAAAAAGAGAGAATAAATAAAAGAAATGAAGGTGTGTGGAGGGGGGGTGTCTGACACAAATAAGAACTAGGAGGTGGAAGACAGAGTGGATGTTGAGTCAGATGGAAGTTATGGCTCCCCTCGCGTTCTCTCTGCCCACATATTTAGCCCATGAGCCTAGTTTGTTTAATTCTAGTATGCATTAATCTGGAGCTCGGCGACCTCTGTGGCATAATTACTTCTGTAAAACTCACACACGCATGCACATGGATCATTGTACACACTGCAAACAAATTGATTACAGATTAAACGCTAAGCTGGAGGTGCTCTGAATGAGCGGAGGAGAAAAGAAGTGCCCACAGCTCGCTTAGCGTCCTAAATCGAATCAGAGCCAATGGGTTTAAAATTCAATTTAAAGGGAAAAGCACAAAAAGCCAGGTCGAAAGGAAGAGGGAATGGCTTGAAAACGGAGCCATTTGTGCGTGATAACGATCAGCGGCCCACCTCTGGACTCGCATACAGACTCACACACCGCTCCTTCCCAAGGAGAATGTAAATAAGAGTTGACTTTCAGTAACGGATTTCATTTTGTGGTCTGACATGGTAGTATTTACATTGCACAACGCAGAAATCAATTTCTTAGTCAGTATGATTGAATAAATCTACACTGGCAGTCCAAAGCTTGAAATAATTATGATTTTTTTATGTTATTGAAATAAGTCTCATATGCTCAGCATGCCTGCATTGATTTGATTTAAAAAAGAAATACAGTAAAAACAGTATTTTACCATTTAGAATAACGGTTTGAAGGTAATGTTTATGTCATATATTTTGAGCATTATTTTAAGCATAAACCTTATTAAAATTGGCCAGATTAGTGCCTAAAACAAGAAAAAAAAGATTTGCCAATGACATGAGAAAAATATTAAGATGTTATCCTTGATTTAAATATGTATTCTCTGAACACAAATCACATTATTGTGCAGTTTTGCTTCTCAAACAAGCGTTTTTTTGCATCCTTGTTTCAAGGTTTAGGCAGTTTTACTGGAAAACAAAAACTACTTCAAAAAAATTATGTTTTTCAGGTCAACGGCTTGCACAATGATTTATGGCTTAACTTGTCTAAAAAAATTACAATAATCTAAAACTAGTGGCTGACCAATTGTGCCAGCTTGGCCAATTACTATTAGTTCCACAAATCAAAAAAAAAAAAAAAAAGGAAAATAATTATTAATAATTTAACTTCATTCAAGCTCAAAATTAATAAAAAAAATATTTCAGATATCTTCTTTGACATAAGTGAATTGCATTATTTGTATTACACATGTATCACATCACTAGACATCTAGACATCAGTATCAAAGGAATAAATGTCAAGTCAAGTCGTTATAAAAATGCGCGCGCGCGCACACACACACACACACACACACACACACACAAACGCGCACGCACGCATGCGCACGCACGCACACACACACACGCACACGCACACGCACACTATCTCTAAAACACAAATATTCAGAAGCAAACAGAGGCTAATGAGTTTCTTGAGTTTTTCTGTGTCTCTGTGTTTCAGGGAGGTATGGGGCGGCGTTCCCAGCGCTCTTATCTTATCTGAATGAGGTGAACATCCCTGATGATGTTCAGTTCAGACTGTGAGTGAGTAATGTAGTGATATTACAGTGAAGTCAGTGTGCAAACCCTCAGCAGAACGATTTCATTAGGAATCACACGTCTAAGATGCTGAAGAGTCAGTCAAGCATTCGGAAAACTAAAACACGAGAGTACAATACAAATATATAATGAAGAGTTTCCAAACATATAAATACATTTATAGCTTTCTAATACAGTGATTAAAACATGCAAATTAATCAAATGTGAGGCAAAACTTTAGAATTGCTGTATCATTATTAAAAACAATGAAGGATGAACTTAGACAATTAGGAAGTTAATTATAAATAAAATATATAAATACATATTTTCCAAGCAATTTTTAAATAGAATTTCTGATATGCAAACAAATTAAATTATAATTAGTTTTTCAAAGTTGGAAATAATGGTTACTTGAGTACGTTTTACAAGATAACACTATTTCAGTCTTTCTACTTCAAAATGTTATGTTTAATTCAATCTTAGTTGCAGGGTTTTTCTGCTATTATTTATCAAATTTACTAGCAATTGATTTTTTCAATGTTTAAGATAAATAAATTCCACCTGTTGAATTGAATTCACAATCCTGACAAAAAAGGCAAAGTTAAGTGAAAGAACAAAGAATACACCTGGAAGTCATTGCTGTGCAGCAGAGATTATGTCCGTTTTCAATAGTGAATATCCATGAAAAGGCCTGAAAGTCCAGGATTAGGCCTCGTTTGAGTCGAAGAAAGAAGCACTTAAGATCAAATGTTTTCTTAAGCAGATGACGGTTTAATGATGAGTTTCTGTGGGTGAGATGGGAAAACGCTTATGCCTGAAACACTGTAATATAAAAACATAGACGTCCCGTGTCACGCAGGACAAATGAGATCAACGGTTATGAGCTGACAGATGAATATTCAAATCAATCTGACACAGCGTCTTTAAGGATTTAAAGAAGTGTTTCATTTCTGCGCAAGTCATTTGAAAATACTTAAATGGCTTGCAAAGTGTTTCATGTAAGCCTAAAGAAACAGTTTCCCCAAGCGAGTCGACTGACATGACATGCTAAAGCTTCATAATACATCACATGCAGACACTCCTGTAGACACGGAAATGTGTTTTATTTGTAATGGCGTGGAAATCATTAACGTTCACATAAAATCAGCCAAACGGCTCTCTTGCAGTCTCCTATTATGTATTTTAATAAAGGTGAGTTTTGAATTAGAGAAGACAGATAAGAACAGGAGTAAGTGTGGTGTTGGACTGGGTTTCCCAGTATCTAGCTTTACATACAAACAAGCCAACATGAAGACATTTGAAACTATTATAAAGCCTTTTATAACCTCTTTTAAAGGGACAGTTTGCTCAAAAATGACATTCTGACATTGTTTACTCACTCCCATGACCATCAAAACCTGCATGCGGTGACATTCTGTGAAAACTGACAAATTCAATAAATGTGCAGATATTAACCATTCAATGATAGCTCAACAGCTCAATAAAATAACACCATAAAATAAACTCAACGCAACTCAACTCAACTCCACAATCGTTCAAAATTTTGAGGTTGGTCACTTTTCTCTTTGCTTTGAAAATAAGTCTATTATGCTCACCAAGCCTGTATTTATTTGATCAAAAATGCAGTGAAAACAGCACAATCGTACAAAATCATTACAATTTAAAATAACTATGTTATATTAATGTATTTTAAAACGTAATTTATTTCTGTGATGCAATGCTGAATTTTTAGCAGGCCATCATTTCAATAAACAGTCTTACTTTAAAAATGTTTTTATCAATGTTGAAAACAGTTATTATTTTTGTGGAACACATGATTGTGTGTTTTGATTAATTTAATGCACCATTGCAAAATACTTACTAAATTTTCTTAAACAAATAAAAAAAAAAACACACATCTTACTGTACATCTACATCTTACTGACTCCAGACTTTTGAACTGTAGCGGAAGTTGCTCTAAAGAAAGAAAATTACAGCATATGGGATTGAAATGACACGAGGACGAGAAAAAAATGCCAATTAGCATTTTTGGATAACTATTCCCCTAAGTTCTTAAAAACCATCTGTGCTTCAAGAAACCCAGGAGGACTTTGCTTTTGCTTTGTTAGCAGATCTAATACAGTGATCTAAAGCCTTTACTGTTCCATCGGATACCTTTTCACCCCTGAAGAACGATATAAACACATCAAGAAACCTCTAACAACATTCCTGCAGCTCAATCGCTCAAGCATTGGTTTCATTGGTTAAATTCCCAGAGAATTCAAGAAGGGATAAAAACGATCGGCGACGTTTCCGCAGCATCCGATCCCGCACTAGCCGACTGAGGGACAGCTTTTTCCCTCAGGCTATCAGGCTAATGAACAGTCACAAATAACTCACCTACATCACACTCCCACTCACACAACATGCCATGCACTGCACTTTAACACCGTTCAACTGGACTACACGCACACACTGCACTAATCACAACCTATCTGCTATCACTGGACACCATACAATGCACATCCACGACACTGCATATGCATAATCTGTTGCACCTTTGCACATCTATCTGCTGCTCAACCAACCAATCTGCTGTTAATTTATAATCTGTTGCACCTCACATTATTACTATGCATAGACTACATTATGTATAGATACTGTACATAATGCAGATGTGCCCATACGGTGTATAATGTGTCGCTGATAATTGAGTGTGTCTTTATAGTACACTATGTGTACTGAGTATATGTATGTGTATTTTGCACATTGTCTTCTGTACAGTCTGTAAATATGTACTGTCCATATGTAAATTGCTGTTGCTTTTTTGCACTGTCTGTCCATATGTAAATTGTCTGTTGTTTTTCTGCACTGTCTGGAGCACGCTCATAAGAATTTCACTCACCAAGGCACTTGTGCTGTGGTGAGGTGACAATAAAAGTGATTTGATTTGAAATGATAGATAGAGATAGATAGATAGGTAGATAGATAGATAGATAGATAGATAGGTAGGTAGGTAGGTAGGTAGGTAGGTAGGTAGGTAGGTAGGTAGGTAGGTAGGTAGGTAGGTAGGTAGGTAGGTAGGTAGGTAGGTAGGTAGGTAGGTAGGTAGGTGGTAGGGTAGGTAGGTAGATAGGTAGGTAGGTAGGTAGGTAGGTAGGTAGGTAGGTAGGTAGGTAGGTAGGTAGGTAGGTAGGTAGGTAGGTAGGTAGGTAGGTAGGTAGGTAGGTAGGTAGGTAGGTAGGTAGGTAGGTAGGTAGGTAGGTAGGTAGGTAGGTAGGTAGGTAGGTAGGTAGGTAGGTAGGTAGGTAGGTAGGTAGGTAGGTAGGTAGGTAGGTAGGTAGGTAGATAGATAGATAGATAGATAGATAGATAGATAGATAGATAGATAGATAGATAGATAGATAGATAGATAGATAGATAGATAGATAGATAGATAGATAGATAGATAGATAGATAGATAGATAGATAGATAGATAGATAGATAGATAGATAGATAGATAGATAGATAGATAGATAGATAGATAGATAGATAGATAGATAGATGTACATTCATTTAAAGAAAAACAATATTATTTTAGAAAGGTATTTTTAGTAGACTGAGTAAATCAGTCTGTCTGCTGTGAGGACAAAAGAGAGGAGAGATTTCTGCCGGCCAGCAGTCATTCACTCTTCAAATGCACAGACGGCTCCTAGTGAGCATGTGCAAAGGTGACTAATGCAGCGGCACTCTGCACCGCCGAGGGATTCATGGGATACGAACATGTGGGCGTACAAATGGAGTCGGCCCTCTAAAAAAAAGAAAAGAAAAGAAATAGAAAAAGAGAGAATAAATAAAATAAATGAAGGTGTGTGGAGGGGGGGGGGGGGGGGGTCTGACACAAATAAGAACTAGGAGGTGGAAGACAGAGTGGATGTTGAGTCAGATGGAAGTTATGGCTCCCCTCGCGTTCTCTCTGCCCACATATTTAGCCCATGAGCCTAGTTTGTTTAATTCTAGTATGCATTAATCTGGAGCTCGGCGACCTCTGTGGCATAATTACTTCTGTAAAACTCACACACGCATGCACATGGATCATTGTACACACTGCAAACAAATTGATTACAGATTAAACGCTAAGCTGGAGGTGCTCTGAATGAGCGGAGGAGAAAAGAAGTGCCCACAGCTCGCTTAGCGTCCTAAATCGAATCAGAGCCAATGGGTTTAAAATTCAATTTAAAGGGAAAAGCACAAAAAGCCAGGTCGAAAGGAAGAGGGAATGGCTTGAAAACGGAGCCATTTGTGCGTGATAACGATCAGCGGCCCACCTCTGGACTCGCATACAGACTCACACACCGCTCCTTCCCAAGGAGAATGTAAATAAGAGTTGACTTTCAGTAACGGATTTCATTTTGTGGTCTGACATGGTAGTATTTACACTGCACAACGCAGAAATCAATTTCTTAGTCAGTATGATTGAATAAATCTACACTGGCAGTCCAAAGCTTGAAATAATTATGATTTTTTTATGTTATTGAAATAAGTCTCATATGCTCAGCATGCCTGCATTGATTTGATTTTACAGTAAAAACAGTATTTTACAATTTAGAATAACGGTTTGAAGGTAATGTTTATGTCATATATTTTGAGCATTATTTTAAGCATAAACCTTATTCAAATTGGCCAGATTAGTGCCTAAAACAAGAAAAAAAGATTTGCCAATGACATGAGAAAAATATTAAGATGTTAACCTTGATTTAAATATGTATTCTCTGAACACAAATCACATTACTTTGTGCAGTTTTGCTTCTCAAACAAACGTTTGTTTGCATACTTGTTTCAAGGTTGTTTTGGCAGTTTTACTGGAAAACAAAAACTACTTCAAAAAAATTATTTTTTTCAGGTCAACGGCTTGCACAATGATTTATGGCTTAACTTGTCTAAAAAAATTACAATAATCTAAAACTAGTGGCTGACCAATCGTGCCAGCTTGGCCAATTACTATTAGTTCCACAAATTAAAACGGGAAAAAAATAAATACAAATTATTAATAATTTAACTTCATTCAAGCTCATTCAAGCTCAAAATTAATTAATAAAAATATCTTATATCTTATTTGACATAAGTGATTTTCATTATGTTTATTAGACGTATCAGCCTGCTAGACATCTAGACATCAGTATTAAAGGAATAAATGTCAAGTCAAGCGGTTATAAATATGCCCACACACACGCACGCACGCACACGCACACACACACACACAAAGGACACACACTATCTCTAAAACACAAATATTCAGAAGCAAACAGAGGCTAATGTGTTTCTTGAGTTTTTCTGTGTCTCTGTGTTTCAGGGAGGTATGGGGCGGCGTTCCCAGCGCTCTTATCTTATCTGAATGAGGTGAACATCCCTGATGTTCAGTTCAGACTGTGAGTGAGTAATGTAGTGATATTACAGTGAAGTCAGTGTGCAAACCCTCAGCAGAATGATTTCATTAGGAATCACACGTCTAAGATGCTGAAGAGTCAGTCGAGCATGCGGAAAACTAAAACACGAGAGTACAATACAAATATATAATGAAGAGTTTCCAAACATATAAATACATTTATAGCTTTCTAATACAGTGATTAATAAAAACTTTAGAATTGCTGTATCATTATTAAAAACAATGAAGGATGAACTTAGACCCTCAATTAGGAAGTTAATTATAAAAAAAATATATAAATACATATTTTCCAAGCAATTTTTAAATAGAATTTCTGATATGCAAACAAATTAAATTATAATTAGTTTTTCAAAGTTGGAAATAATGGTTACTTGAGTACGTTTTACAAGATAACACTATTTCAGTCTTTCTACTTCAAAATGTCATGTTTAATTCAATCTTAGTTGCAGGGTTTTTCTGCTATTATTTATCAAATTTACTAGGAATTGATTTTTTCAATGTATAAGATAAATAAATTCCACCTGTTGAATTTAATTCACAATCCTGACAAAAAAGGCAAAGTTAAGTGAAAGAACAAAGAATACACCTGGAAGTCATTGCTGTCCGTTTTCAATAGTGAATATCCATGAAAAGGCCTGAAAGTCCAGGATTAGGCCTCGCCTGAGTCGAAGAAAGAAGCACTTAAGATCAAATGTTTTCTTAAGCAGATGACGGTTTAATGATGAGTTTCTGTGGGTGAGATGGGAAAACCGCTTATGCCTGAAACACTGTAATATAAAAACATAGACGTCCCGTGTCACGCAGGACAAATGAGATCAACGATTATGAGCTGACAGATGAATATTCAAATCAATCTGACACAGCGTCTTTAAGGATTTAAAGAAGTGTTTCATTTCTGCGCAAGTCATTTGAAAATACTTAAATGGCTTGCAAAGTGTTTCATGTAAGCCTAAAGAAACAGTTTCCCCAAGCGAGTCGACTGACACGCCGGGATCTGAACGTGCTAAAGCTTCATAATACATCACATGCAGACACTCCTGTAGACACGGAAATGTGTTTTATTTGTAATGGCGTGGAAATCATTAACGTTCACATAAAATCAGCCAAACGGCTCTCTTGCCAGTCTCCTATTATGTATTTTAATTTGAACAGATAAGAACAGGAGTAAGTGTGGTGTTGGACTGGGTTTTCCCAGTATCTAGCTTTACATACAAACAAGCCAACATGAAGACATTTGAAACTATTATAAAGCCTTTTATAACCTCTTTTAAAGGGACAGTTTGCTCAAAAATGACATTCTGTCATTGTTTACTCACTCCCATGACCATCAAAACCTGCATGCGGTGACATTCTGTGAAAACTGACAAATTCAATAAATGTGCAGATATTAACCATTCAATGATAGCTCAACAGCTCAATAAAATAACACCATAAAATAAACTCAACGCAACTCAACTAAACTCCACAATCGTTCAAAATTTTGAGGTTGGTCACTTTTCTCTTTGCTTTGAAAATAAGTCTATTATGCTCACCAAGCCTGTATTTATTTGATCAAAAATGCAGTGAAAACAGCACAATCGTACAAAATCATTACAATTTAAAATAACTATGTTATATTAATGTATTTTAAAACGTAATTTATTTCTGTGATGCAATGCTGAATTTTTAGCAGGCATCATTTCAATATACAGTCTTACTTTAAAAATGTTTTTATCAATGTTGAAAACAGTTATTATTTTTGTGGAACCCATGATTATGTGTTTTGATTAATTTAATGCATCATTGCAAAATACTTACTAAATCTTAATCTTAAACAAATAAAAAACAAAAAACACACATCTTACTGTACATCTACATCTTACTGACTCCAGACTTTTGAACTGTAGCGGAAGTTGCTCTAAAGAAAGAAAATTACAGCATATGGGATTGAAATGACACGAGGACGAGTAAAAAAATGCCAATTAGCATTTTTGGATGAACTATTCCCCTAAGTTCCTTAAAAACCATCTGTGCTTCAAGAAACCCAGGAGGACTTTGCTTTTGCTTTGTTAGCAGATCTAATACAGTGATCTAAAGCCTTTACTGTTCCATCAGATACCTTTTCACCCCTGAAGAACGATATAAACACATCAAGAAACCTCTAACAACATTCCTGCAGCTCAATCGCTCAAGCATTGGTTTCATTGGTTAAATTCCCAGAGAATTCAAGAAGGGATAAAAACGATCGCTTCAAAGCACCATAAGTCAACTTTGGAGCATCTGCCAGATATATACACATAAATCTATAGAGAGAAAAAGAGAAATATAGAAGGGGAGTCCATACAGTGCATGTTCATAAACGTACTACGCACGCACGCACGCACGCACGCACGCACACGCACACACACACACACACACACACACACACACTCCTAAGGGTTCATAGTGCTGCATGTGTCACTCGACCGGGCATCAGAGGCTCGGTTCAAATGCTGAAGGGACGGCTGACACAACAAGCAGCTTTAAATGAGGCTGGGCAGGCAGCCGAAGCCATAATGGCAGTGCCAGAGAAAACACATGACTGCTAAAGGAAACGGCTTATTTTTATGACAAATGGAGTCTGCTGGTAATGTGGCTTCACAGCTCCTGGAGAGATCTAGTGATCTCATGAGCCGCTCGCTGCCCTGGGCCATTAAAACCACATCTCCACACGCAGGAGTGAAGTCATCCCTTCCCCACAATGTCACGCGTTCAGCTGAGAAACATTCGCTCGGTTTACAGCGTTAGAGAAATACTGCTTTCTTGCTGTTTGATCATATTTAGTTTAAATATACATGTTGAAGTTGAGATTCTCATTGCATTTATACAAGATATTTCTGCAGGTTTTGGGTGAAGTAATGCAACATTTAGGTTGTTTTCCCTGAAACTCTTAAAATAAGTTGTTGTTTTGTCTCTCACCTTGGGTTTTATGTTATTTCAAATCAAACGCCATCATCCTTGAACTTTTTCCTGGTGTTATATGGGCACAATTGGTCAGTTTCCATTATTCCAGTTTTCTTTTTAAAAAGTGCTTTCATAACCTGAAACCTTACTTTTCAAGTGCTTCAACACTTCAACACCAGCCTCCTTTCTAGTACATAACGCCCACTTCTCACGATCCATTCAATTCCTGATGGATAAAATCAAGTCCTGGCCTACATTTTTCTTCTTGAATAAACGGCTTCTCTCAGAAATACAGTAGAATACAGAAATGAAATGGCACAAAACAGCATCTCAAGTTTTTTTCCAAAGGGTATGTGGGCTTTGGGACTGGTACAAGCATTCATACGCTGGGGTCAGTTAAATCAATAAATATACAGAGAGCGGAAGAGAAAGAAAGAAAAAGACCTATGTTTAAGATTTATGTGTCTCTGAATTGCATATAAAATGATTATTTTGAATACACTGTTTTAAAAATATACAGATGCACTTAATGTGATGCATATTTCTCAATCATACATAATTGAAACGGTAAGACTTCTGTTATTAGTACTAATAAGCTAGATGTGTTTTAAATAATAACCAGATTTATAGATTATCAATAATTTCAGTTTGCTTCAATCTCATACATCCTAACTAAATATTTCATGTCTCACAATCTAGACATTTTCTTAACCATGCTCATACTTTTTAATTGAATAAATTAAAATTTTCTATAATTAACAGATTTATGCTGATTCTCAGGATTTTGAGTAAATAAATGCATTTTGAAAGTATGATTATTAGAATAAAATAAAATTGATGCTAATAGATCATAATAAAGTGCAGAAGTCTTAATCTGTTTATATTATGTATGACTGACTTATAAGTTATTAGTTTGTTAAAAATGTGTAATATAAATAGATTGACATTTTATATGCATTTCAAATATATAAGCAACTGTTGTCTACACTGAAAATAATAAGAAATATGTATTGAGCAGCAGCGAATCAGCATATTAGAATGATTTCTGAAGAACACTGACGACAATGATGTTGAAAATTCACCTTAGCATCACAGGAATAAATTACGTCTTAAAATGTATTCAAATAGAAAACATGTATTTTAAATATTAATAATATTTCAGAATATTACTGATTTTATTGTATTTTTGGATGAAATAAATCCAGTCTAATGAGCATAAACGGCTTCTTTCAACAACATTAATCCTCACCAACCAACTTCTGAACAGGACTTTTTTTTTTTTTTTTTGATGTGTCATCCATTTTTTTTTTTATCTGGACACACAAGACAAAATCACTTGCAGTAGATTTAGCTGTCAAATACTAGTGGACAAAGTCCAGGAGTGAGTCCTGGCACGCTTCAGCTGGCATTAGCCTCTGACTTCCAGGCACCTACAGCACATTATTTGGCCTTTAAGCAGCCACTGCCAACGGGGGCCACCGCTCTGGCACAGACCCACGGGGAAACACCACCTCCACACAACAGTCCAACAGCCTGTTAACATCCTCTCAGTGGGACCTCCGCTCAACTCTCTAAATGCTCTTTAAGAGAAAGAAAAGACGAGGGGATTGTTGTGCAGGAGCTCTGGGAAACGCATTAGCCGCCGATTGTCTGTGCATACTCCTGGCTGTTTCTAATGAATCACTAGAGAGAGTCTAGAACAATCCATACGCAGGAGCGATGGAAATACAAGCCTGGCTCGTTGAAGTGAGGGCCACGGCTGCGTTCCCTCAGGGCTTCAGGAGTATACTAAAGAAAGAGCAGGGGAAAAAGCTTTTGTGAAGTAAGGAGAAAAGCAGCATCTGCTGCAACGGTGAGCCGAGCGCTAAGTTAGCGTGACCGCAGACGCCCAAGACCCCCTCTGTTTTCATCCGCTCATCGGCCCTTGAGTAACAGGAGAGATCTATGAGGTAATGCCTCACAAAAGCCTCTGAAGACAAAGGCAATTAATTTCAGGACAGCAAAGGTCAAATCACATTTACATGCACTGCTTCTGAGCAGTGAGAATAATGTGTAAAAATAAAAATACACCATACTGTCATGTCCGGGGCACAATAAAACTACTTTTGAATCTAAAATGCCTGAGGACAACAGAGAAACAGAAAGACAGAGATTAGTAAATATTAATTCACCCTCCAAACCTGTATGACTTAATTTTTTTTCAGAAAAACAAAAGGAGATGTAAATAAATGGAATAGCAATGTAATAAAAAGATAAATAAAATAACAATAATATTAGATATTTAGTCCTTTAACAAAAAAAGGAGAACTTATTAAAAAAGAAGGTATTTAGTAAAATGTCCAAACTGCTCTAAATAAATTAATAAATGTCTAGTAAAAGTAGTCCATATAAATACATACATTTAAATACAGATCCACTTCTATTGAAAAGATTGGGGCCAGTAAGTATTATTAATGTATTTTAATACAACCTTTTATATAAACCCGTATAATTGACCCTAAACCCTGTATATAACCCCGTATAATTGACCCTAAACCCTGTATATAACCCCGTATAATTGACCCTAAACCCTGTATATAACCCCGTATAATTGACCCTAAACCCTGTATATAACCCTGTATAATTGACCCTAAACCCTGTATAGAACCCCGTATAATTGACCCTAAACCCTGTATAGAACCCCGTATAATTGACCCTAAACCCTGTATAGAACCCCGTATAATTGACCCTAAACCCTGAATATAACCCCGTATAATTGACCCTAAACCCTGTATATAACCCCGTATAATTGACCCTAAACCCTGTATAGAACCCCGTATAATTGACCCTAAACCCTGTATATAACCCTGTATAATTGACCCTAGAGCCTGTATATAACCCCATATAATTGACCCTAAACCCTGTATAGAACCCCGTATAATTGACCCTAGAGCCTGTATAGAACCCCATATAATTGACCCTAAACCCTGTATATAACCCCGTATAATTGACCCTAAACCCTGTATATAACCCCGTATAATTGACCTTAAACATTTACATGTACGCATTTAGCAGACGCTTTTATCCAAAGCAACTTACAGTACATTCAGGTTATACATGTTTTGTCAGTATGTGTGTTCCCTGGGAATCAAACCCACAACCTTTGCGCTGCTAACGCAATGCTCTAACCACTGAGCCACAGGGACACTCTGGAACACTCTGTAAACTCTGTATAGAACCCCGTATAATTGATCCTAGAGCCTGTATATAACCCCATATAATTGACCCTAAACCCTGTATATAACCCTGTATAATTGACCCTAAACCCTGTATAGAACCCCGTATAATTGACCCTAAACCCTGTATAGAACCCCGTATAATTGACCTTAGAGCCTGTATAGAACCCCATATAATTGACCCTAAACCCTGTATAGAACCCCGTATAATTGACCCTAAACCCTGTATATAACCCTGTATAATTGACCCTAAACCCTGTATAGAACCCCGTATAATTGACCCTAAACCCTGTATAGAACCCCGTATAATTGACCCTAAACCCTGTATATAACCCCGTATAATTGACCCTAAACCCTGTATAGAACCCCGTATAATTGACCCTAAACCCTGTATAGAACCCCGTATAATTGACCCTAAACCCTGTATAGAACCCCGTATAATTGACCCTAAACCCTGAATATAACCCCGTATAATTGACCCTAAACCCTGTATATAACCCCGTATAATTGACCCTAAACCCTGTATAGAACCCCGTATAATTGACCCTAGAGCCTGTATATAACCCCGTATAATTGACCCTAAACCCTGAATATAACCCCGTATAATTGACCCTAAACCCTGTATATAACCCCGTATAATTGACCCTAAACCCTGTATAGAACCCCGTATAATTGACCCTAAACCCTGTATATAACCCCGTATAATTGACCCTAAACCCTGTATAGAACCCCGTATAATTGACCCTAAACCCTGTATAGAACCCCGTATAATTGACCCTAGAGCCTGTATAGAACCCCGTATAATTGACCCTAAACCCTGAATATAACCCTGTATAATTGACCCTAAACCCTGAATATAACCCTGTATAATTGACCCTAAACCCTGAATATAACCCTGTATAATTGACCCTAAACCCTGAATATAACCCTGTATAATTGACCCTAAACCCTGAATATAACCCTGTATAATTGACCCTAAACCCTGAATATAACCCTGTATAATTGACCCTAAACCCTGAATATAACCCTGTATAGAACCCCGTATAATTGACCCTAAACCCTGAATATAACCCTGTATAATTGACCCTAAACCCTGAATATAACCCTGTATAATTGACCCTAAACCCTGAATATAACCCTGTATATAACCCTGTATAATTGACCCTAAACCCTGAATATAACCCTGTATATAACCCTGTATAATTGACCCTAAACCCTGTATATTTTGTCATACATAAGCTTTGTGTGAAGAAGAAACCAATATTTGAGTCGACATTGTTTCAAAGAACCAACTGACATTGTTTTGTGTTGTTGACATCAAACCTGAGTTCTTAAAAGAGAGAAGGTTTAACACTACATAACTTTGAAAAATGTCCTTTCAGTTATTATATCATTTAAGATGACTGGGAACAGACACATGTATAGTGTTTTTATGTTTTCTGGAGCTTAACATTGAAAACAAACTGAAACATCAGCAAAACATATTTTATGTTCCACAGAAGTTAGTCCACGTCATTTACATTTTTGGGTGAACTTTTCCTTTAACATGCCATTTCTACACAGGGCCACTGAATGTGTTTTCACTCTGTTCCAACATTATGTAAGTTTATTACCTTAACAGGTATGGTTTTTTTATGAGATGATATTGAGATATTCACTCACACTCACCCACCCACCACCCACCGCACGCACACACACACACACACACACACACACACGCACCACACACACGGCTCTCTTTACAGGAGGCGTGCAACTCCATCATTTTACCCATGAGTCTTTGCGTTAGACACCACTCTGTAGCCATATCCATAATTCATGCAGCATCTCCCTCTGGCCTGTCTAACGTTTCTACTGTACCATGCAGTGGATTTTATGGTGTATGTGTGTTTTCTTTTATTGAATAACTAACGAAGGTCGTTCAACATAAAGTAAAGTAATAGGACCTCTGGAAATATACAACAAAGCAGGCGGTTTGCTGAATGATTTTGTGTGAGGGTGTGTGTTCTGCTAGTATTAGTGCAAAATCAGAGCAAAAAGGGAAAAACCTCTGGGACTCTGTGGAAATGTGCAATATTTCAAAATGACATCTGTCAAGTGTGGCAGAAAAATAGCAGATGATTTGAGGCAACATGCTTGCCAGAGACTGCTGGCCATGCAACAAATATTTGGGCTTGGTGAGATTTCTTAAAGTTTTTTATGCTCACCAAGGCACCATATATTTGATGAAACACTAATATTCTGAAATATTATTACAGCTTACAATAACTGTTCTCTATTTGTATATATTTTAAAATGTAATTTCTTCCTGTGATGCAAAGCTGCATTTTCAGCATCATTACCGTCCATATATATTAAAATGTTTATATATGGATATTTCCAATGCACCAGTTGAAAATTATAACAAAACTAATATTAATCATCACCTTTGTGATTATACAAAGCAACAGCTACTTTAGAAGTCAACATAAAATCAAATATCGAGAACAATTCATTGTAGCAAAGTATTCGCAATCTTCATAATTTCATCAAAATGGAACAGCTACAACGAGTTCACTGTCAAAAGAGAAATCTTTTCACAATCCAATTCATTCTTGGCTAATAAATCAAGTTCTGTCCTGCTTTTTTAGCGTTTCCCTCAGAAATATGTCAGATCTCAGTCAAACGCTGTGAATGCTGAATCATGTTGACTCTGAAGCTGAAGTGTGTCTTCAGGCTGATCAGGTTCAAGGTTCAAGGTTCAAGGTTCTTTATTATTTGTCACATACAGGGTATAATAAGTAGTGAAATGTTAGTCAGGACAGGTCCGCTCAATGGAAAGTGCAAAAAAATAAAAAATTAAAATAATAATAAAATAAAAGCAATAAAAACTATGAAACAAAACACGAGAGAGTAAATAAATATAAATATGGTGAGAATGAAATAAGAAAAAAATAATGAAATAAAATAAGGAGTAAGATGTGCAATGAGATAAAGTGTGCAGTGCAAGAGAATGTGCAAATAGGTTGTACTGAAATTCAGTGAACGATTAGGCCAGATTATATGAAACCTGTTTGGAAACAGTCATTATTAACAGCTACCGGTGCTGATAGTGTTGCTGAAATCACACCCGGAAGTCTTAAAGGCAGGTAAACTTGAACTCTGGACACCTGCTCAGCTCATCAATCAAGATAACAGCGAGTTAACCCTCTCCTCAGCCACTTTTGTGTGTCTTCAATCACACGCTTACTTGAGTCGGGGAATCCTCCTCCACGGCCACAGTCTCGTCTTATTTGTTCCTCTGGTTTTCCGTCCGGTTAGCAGATAAAGAATCACGTCCTGTTCTTCCCAGGATGCAGCTGAAGATGGGCTCATAAAAAGAAAACATGCAATCCAGATTAAAAGCATCATATCTCAAACATCTCATGTTGCTGAAGGTGGACGGTACGAGTAATTTAATATCACAGTAACCATATAAACTAGATAAAGCATACAGCTAATTTTGCTGTAGACTGAATTAATAAAATGTGTTTTTTTATCATTGTAATTATTAGTTCATAACCTTACCAGATATTTTGGGATAATACAGCCAAACAATAACTGAAAATTAATAACTGAAATGAACTCAAATTAAAATCCACATATAATAAAACTGAAAATGAAAAGTTAGCAGGCTTATTTTATATTATTTATGCACTATTATATTAATTTTTTCTTTACAAATGAGTTTTTTTTTTTCAATTTAAGCTCACATTTGAATAACTGAATCACAATTAATCACATTTGAATAGCAACTTATGTGCTATTTTTGTTAAAAAAATATTTCGACAGTTTTAATTTATTTCAGTTTCAGATTTAATTTCCATTCGCAATATTAGTACATAAACTTATTTCAGCTTGCCCTTCTATTTGTTCAAGTCCTCTAATATCTTCTAATAGTTTACATCTTCTAATATCTCTATACTGTTAGGCTTTATTTAAATTAACATTTAAAACATAGTTTTAGTTATCATTTGCATAAAAGCATGCAGTGAAACTAGTTGTGAGCTTGAGTAATACTGATGATCTCTAACTGCTAGTCAGACCACTAGTTCCTAAGACTTAACATAATGATTGTGTTTATGCAACTGGCCACACATTATTGAATCAGATGAACATACAGATGATAAATCTCACATTATATAACACAACAGGTTCAAAACAAAAGACTTTTCCTTTTTAACAGAGCAGTGTAAACGGAGTCACACCGCTGTCCGCTGCAGCTTTAGTTCCACCGAAGGCCTGCAGATCCAGAGCTTCATAAGCATATCAACATTATCAAATCAGATTTTCAGCAAGCAGCTGCTCCTCAGTCGGAGATAAAACTGCACTGATATGTCTTCTTATAACACGGGAGCTTTCGGCTCTGAAACCTGACTGGATGCTATAGACGCTCACACCACGACAATTCAACTCAACATTAACACTCAACATGCTACAAGAGTCAACTTTCCTCATTGAGCTGCTTGGCAACAGACCACGCTTAAGCTAATGAACCATATAACATGGCAGAAGGGATTATTATTCATCATGTATTTAAAGCAGATGTGTGGGAAACTCATGCCACTTGTTAAATCTATTGCTGTAATGTTTTAAAAGCTTCACAGAGTCCAGTGTTCGTTCTTCAGGATGCCAATATAGAAGGCATTTTAACATAAAAAACGATGCATTTCACCTTTAAACATAGCCATAAACAGATTCGATAGTGCTCGTTGTGAATTCAAGACACATTCAAACCCTGTAATATTCACTTATTCCATTCGGTCTATTTCACTTGTGCACAGGATAACGTCACTGTAAAATACTACACACTGTCTTATTAAACTCCTGATACACCGGTTTAAAGAAATAAAAAAACACCACAGTTTATTGGCATGATAGATATACAGCATAAAAGCTGTTTTTCCTGTTTATTTTCTCCGGAGGAATTTTTAATCATGAAAAAAAGAATAATGCAAATTTATGAATTAGAAAAAAAAGATGCCAACGGAATGAACTTTTTCCCAAGAAGCATTGTTTTTGAGTCAATTGATGTAACATAAGTACAATATAAATACTTTTGACCAAAAGTCATTATTGTAAGCAAACAATAAAAATAAAACAATAGAACAATATTTAAAATTTGTTGCAAACTAGATGTTCACTATTGTTTAAAATGTTGTATGATTTCTGTTAATTTTAATCGTCAAGGACACATTAATTCAATACGAGTTAATCATATTTAACAATTATATTTTAAATAAATGCAGTTTTTTAGCTTTCTTTTCATGGAAGAATCCTTAAAAAAAATTCAGTTTCCAAAAATAATTTAATAAAATAAAAATGTCAACATTGATAATAATAAGGAATGCTTGCCGAAGTATCATGACACGGAAGAATTGTAATGATGCAGAAAATTCAGTTTTGATCACAGGAATAAAATACATCTTAAAATATATTGAACTAGTAAACCATTATATTAAATTCTAGTAACATTTCACAATTATTACTGTATTATTTTTGATCAAATAAGTGACTGGATGACATCATTAGCAGATCTTCACGGAGGAGAGCGGTCACCGGTGACCTCTTTAAACACCACATTTATGTTTCCATAGCTTTTAGTGACTCTGTCTTAAAAACATATACATCACCATTAAAAGTCAAGTTCACTTCTGAAAAACAGCACAGTCGATGTTACAACACAGAGCCTTAAATAAACGCAGGAGAAGTGTTCTCCAGACGCCGCTGGTGCATCGCATCTCTCTAATTCCCCACATGGCCAGTAAATAAGCTCTGGAGTCTAACAGCGGTGAAGGCCTGAGTGGAACTCGCGTTTGCATTGGGTAAGAGTTATATCTGCAGCATCTGAAGGCTTTGTCTGTCCTGCTGACTAAAGCCATTCCTTCCACTAAATGATCCCCATTAGCTTAATGCAACACGCAGGTCATTAGCCTCCGCTGCAGAAGTGACCCGTCTGGGATCAGTCCTCGCCACTGGGTGCTGTGAGAGGCAGGCTTCAGTCAGTCAGCTACTGACTAATCATTTGGACGAGGATCTCACTTCACAATGTTGCATTATGATCCATGCAGAAAGTCTATATATGGTTTAATGGGGAAATACTATACAAGAGCCGATTTAATCATTATGGTTGGTTGGTGTTTTTTTAATTGTCATGCCAGCTTCCTTGGATAATTTCATTGTAAATAACAAGATGAAATAGTGTGAAAGTGCAATTTGCTTTAGATAAAAACTCTAAAATGTATTCAGGGTTGACTCTGCTAAATAATCATCATCTATACTCAAAATTTGAGATGTGCAAAGTACGAAGTAACAAAAAAAAATATTTATTGATGTATTATTATTATTTTTTATTTCAATTAACTGTCAACTTTTGTAATCTAACTAAAAGAAAATGAAAAGGCATAGACCTTAAAAGAAGAAAATGTTAATGTTAATATCAAAGTTGTTTTTATGAATTTCCCTAAAACATGCAAAACATTAATTATAAAAATATATTTTTTTATTTTTAATTAATTAAATTATTAATGTATTTTTTTTAATTGTGGCTGCCAATCAATTAAATATCAATATCACGTTGTTGTTTTATTAATTTGTCCTAACATACTGTAACATATTGTTAGAATTAATAATAATAATGTTTATGTAAATAAATAATAATAATGTTTTTTTAAAAATAATAATATTTTTTTTATCTTATCTTCTATAATTTATATTTACATATATCATAATCATATTATTATTAACATTATTTTAAGGCAATTAATAAAAAAAACAACTTAATTGTGACATTTAATTGATTGATTGCCCTAATTGAAACTTGATTACTATTATATGTAAATATAAATCATTCTGTCAGATAAAAATAATATACATTTCAAATAAACATTACGATTATAACAGGTAGATGACTACATTTCAGAAAATAAAGCAATGCACTGACACACGGATCCTTCAACGTAAAGCACACCAGAGGCAACCGCTTGTGTTCAGGCACGTTTATTTCCTAAATCCTGGCAGTGCTTTCACACGCCTGTAGCATTCAGGAGCTCCTCACAACATATTTGCTCTTTCTTATTAAAGAATTCAAATCCTTCTCCCAACGCCATTAAAGCTGTGCTCCACACAAATGAACTCAAGGGTTTAAACGTTTGAAAACCAAAAGGGAGCGATGGTGGAATTCATTTCACTTCACTGTATTTCAAGAGGACTCTTAAATTATGCAACGGCAGACCCCAGCACAAGATCCCAAACACGTAAGCAGATACGGCGTGATTTGAAAGCATGTCTCTTTAATTGTAGAATTGAATCCTGTCCTAGATAACAGAGGAAGGAGCGGTTAGTTTAAGAACACGTGATGGGAAAACAAGAAAAATCAATCCGTGTGCACCAAAGTCTATTCCTTCATTCTGGTCCAAAAACATCTCGAACTGAGTAACTGACTTCAATCGCTGTATAATATTTACAACATTAGGTTTAGAGTGCACTGCGATTGCTTAATTGCTTAATAGCACAGCACAATTTTACAATAGATGAGTGCAGATGAATATAACGTTGAAGTATCTCAGCAGATTGAACCGATATTAATGAGCTTCAGTCACTGAATCCATTAACATTTTGAACATTGGTTTCTCAACCCAATCATGAGATCCATTATGAACTCAACTGATGTGTATTTCTGAAGATAATGACTGAATCACTATCTGCTCAGTTTCAGCCAATTGGTTGGTCATTAGAGACTGCTACTATCAAGTATGAAGGAGTGGTTGTGAGACACTAAATAAGTTAATGAAGCTCTTTTATAAAACACGATCAGAAGAATTAAATAAATTAAACAACTGTGCAAAACCATTCTTACATACAGTGTATTGTTGCACTGAACTTAAAGCAACGGTTGACATAAGAAAGGGTTTCCTGAATTCTGCTCGTGCTTCATGAGTGAGGATCACTGGCTTTATTTGTTCTTGCTGAGAGTTCGCTGTTTTTCTGCATGCTCTACGATCTTCTCCTCCACGTAGAGACCTTTGCGTCTGCGAACGGCGTTCATGTACTTCAGAGCCTGATTGGACGAGTCTGCTTTTACTCCAAAGTGTAAGTATTCCTCTTCCGTGGTGGGAACCCAGAATGGATCACCGCTGATGACCTAAAACACACACACACACACACACACACACACACACACACACACACACACACACACACACACACACACACACACACACACACACACACACACACACACACACAGTTAATGACTTCTGTGCTCTGGATATAGATTTGCAACACTTTAAAGCAACACATAAACAACAAATCATTAATATGTAATTTTTACGACTGACTGAAATATTGTTCTTTCTTCCAAGGCACCACAAAAATCATGTTCTACAAATTGGAACTTCAGACACACCAAGCAATCGATATATACATTCTGCTGCAACACTATTTTTATTGCGACGCATGCATTTGAACGGCAGGACTGCTTCACGTTATTTCACATTATTTTTGAGAACAAAAAAAGAAATGCAAAAAATGTGATGCAGCCCAAATAAGTTAAGATGATGACTATCAAACCGAACTATCAGTTTAACCATTCCTTGTATAATATTTAACTCTATTAGTTTTTTTTGTTGAGATAACAGATCTCAGTTTTCTCAGTTCTCAAAGATAACAGAGATTTTACAGTTTTTTATGAGATAACATATGATATTTACACCCATACATTTCAAAAAAATAAATTAGAAGAATTACTGGATTCGCTGGATTATTCAGAAATATCTGAATTTGAAATTTGAAGGTATTTCATTGGATTATCTAGATAGAATATAACAAATTAAATTTATATTAAATGCATAATATTATAAAAATTATTATGGTCTAAATCTACCAAAATTGGCATTACTACTATTATTAAATTAAAAATAAATATTTAAATAAACTTATATAAACTATAAATTATATAAACTAAAAAAAAAATAAAAAGCAATGTAATTAATTAATTTAATAAACATTAACACAATTACTAAATATATAATGAATTAATGAATAAATAACCCATCATTTTATTTGAAAAAAATAAAAATATCTATTTGCCACATATTTAATTTCCTGTATTAAGCATAAATAATAAATCACTGTATTATCCAAAATGAGCATAAGTACATGATTGTAAAATATGATTATACAGCAAATACCATGTTCTCTTTGTATGTGTATCTCAGAATGTAATTTACTGCATTAGCACATGCCAGTACAACACTGTTAAATCAATTGTTAAATAAATAACTATTGAATGCATTAAACACACTTTTGATTGAATTGTATATTGCAATTATGTTAAAGTGAATCTGCTATGATTTCTGTTAAAACAAGCACCTCTAATGTCATGTGTAAAGTACACACCAATGTAAAGTGCTACTGATTTTCAGAATGTGAAATCTAAATTTTATCACAAGTAAAGGCACATTTTTAAAGGGTTTAGTTAATTTGTGAGTCAGTCAGGAACTGGCAGCACAGTATTTATATCCCTTTGTCTTCCTCTCTCTCATTATAAAAAGAAAATGAGTCGTTCCAGGAGGCACAGCGAGAGCATGTACCAGCACACACACACACACACACACACACACACACACACACACACACACACACACACACACACACACACACACACACACACACACACACACACACACACACACACACACACACACAGCACTGGGAGCAGGTGCTGGATGGATGACGCAATCCCTGCAGCAACACACACACACACTTCCACACAATATGACCTCATGCTCAGACAACAGCGCGAGTGGTACAATTACTGTATGAGTCCAGCGGGGCCCCTGCACCTGGTCCCAGAGAGGCCCCACGGCGTGGGCTCCGTTACCTCGGGACAGATGGCAGAGGCCCACAAACCGAACCAGTCCAGCGCTTCAGGAGCATCACTAGCGGATCAGAAGAGAACCAGCTTACAGTCGATTAGCATTTAAACGGCCGCCGAGCACGAGCACAGAGCTTCCTGAGCGCTGCTCTTTGATTCGATATCTGCTTTCTTATTCTCATTTGTCCTATGCTATCAGTCTCTCCCTCTCTTTCTCCGTTGACCTGACAGCTTGGGTTACCATCCCTGTTTTTCCCTCCACTAAAGAGCTTTTGTCTTGTGTGTGCTCTCACTCAAGCACAGCCCAACAAGTGACAGGGGCACTTTTCATTTGTCTGTGATGCGTACACAAACACACACGCTCTTACTGCTGCACAGACAGCATGTGACGGTCACACAACCCTGATCTGGAGCATTCTACATGAGCTGAAACAGCGTTCTTCACACAAACTGCATGAAACTGTTGATTCAAATAGATAGTGTTTTATTAAGATAACAATACAGTATCCTAAGAGAAGTCAGAGAAACATACAGCACACAAATATTGGCTAGAATAGTCCGTTTTGAATAATAATAACTTTTATGTTACTCTGTTAAATACACTTTTTAGGGTTTAAAAAAAGTTTAGGTTCAATTAGATTTTTAAGATTAATGAAAGTACATTTATTTATAATTATTAATATTTTTTTATTAAGCAGGGACACATTAAACTGATCAAAAGTAATAGTAGAGATTCATAATGTCACAAAAGATTTCTTACAAATGTTACAAAAAATTACTGACGGCAAACTTTTTAAAAGTAGACTATATTACACAAAAATATTTGGTTAATGGTCCATTTTTATATATATTGACATTTTTCTGTATTGCATAATATATATATGCCATTAACAGCTATGCTAATGATTCAAAGCTCGAATTATCATAAAATATATAGAACACACTAATATTAAGACAAATAGCCAATTTAAGTATTCATACTGTTTATTAAACTGCATGTTATTAATAAATCCATATATGCATAATCAAATATTACTGTTCAAAAGTTTTTAAAAGTCGTCTCTTATGCTCACCAAGGATGCATTTATTTGATAAAAAAAGAGTAAAAGCAGCAAATAAGGTTACATATTTTACAATTTAATAACTTAATTTTGAATAAAGTTTTCTATTTGAATATATTGTAAAATGTAATTTATTCCTGTGATTAAAGCTGGATTTTCAGCATCAGTCTCCAGTCTTCAGTGTCACATGATCCCAAATATCATAAGTCACATAAATCATTCTAATATGCTCAAGAAGCAAACACTGTACAATTTTACTAGCAAAGCTCATCTATCAAATAAACAAAACATAAAATAATGAAAAAAACACTCATTATTTACAGGTATTGTTTTACTCTCAAGGTTGTTCTGTTGTTCAATCAGTCATTAGACCCTGATAACTGTTACATAATAAACCACAAATCCAGTGAATGGAGATGCAGCGAGACGGAAGGGTTTAACGAGCGACCGTCCGCTGCGGTCCACGGCGGGGTGGAGTGTGTGTTTGATAGCAGCACCAACACTGAATGAGTGTAACACACACACACTCACTCACTCACTCACACACTCACACACACACACACACACACACACACACACACACACACACCAGTCTCTTTATCCATCTTGCACAATTAGATTATGTTGACCTGCATGTGTCTCACTATGGCCGGCGCTGATTAGTGTGTGTGTGTCTCATGGCAGGGGCGGGCAGACGCTTGGCAGACAGATCGAGGGTGGATTCGCGGCCTGGGCATATGTGTCTAATGGTGTCTAATGGGCTCTCTGCACAGTAGGGAACACACACACTCAATGGAAATGCTGCTGTCAAAGCTTGACATCTGCCCACACATACAAGCATACACACACATGCACGCATGCAGGCTGTCAGACGGAGTGTGTAGGTTTTCTGAGATATGGTTGAGTTTTCACACTAATGGTGCAGCGTCCTGCGTTTGGCACCTTTTTAAATCTGCGGCTATCGGAGAAAGAGAGAGAGAACGAGACAGGTGAGAGGTCGACAACAAAAGCGAGGAGGAAACGCTATCCAGACCAACTTTATAAGACTCCTGTCAGTTATAACTCCTGCTCACCCAACTTCATTTCCTGACGCATCAGCCGCCCTGAAACGGATCCGTGTGATGACTTTAGCAGGAGGACACAACCGCAAAACCACATATCAATAACCGTCTCCAAAGCCTTGATTCCACCGAACAAAGTGATGTTTCACAAACAAGTTTCGGGAGGAGCACGCGCGCATAATTAACACAGCCAATTCATCATCAGTAATCACATCACTTACCCAATAAACGCTAGAGAGAACCCCTATAAATAATCAAGCAGCCTTACCTCCATTATCTCTAGTCTTCCAGAGTTCGGCTTGCTCCCTTGCCATGATCACAGATCTCATTTTCTCCTTCCAAACAACGGGACATATACTCGAGATTCGCGGATCCTCCGCAGCAAATTTACCGGACCCAGGATCTCTCCTTCTCCGCCAGTCAACGCCCCCGAGCCCCAGGCTCCATCGCGGCCAACGCTCCGCTCGACCAGCCACAAGATTTCCCCGACATCAGGGCTTAATCAGGGCTTCCACCGCCGAAAATTTCAACTCCCCCGGCATCCTCGTATCATTCGGCCGCGCCAACAATTCCTCCGATCGGAAGTGGACCGTATTTAAGCCAGAGGTAAACGCTGATTAATTACGACGCTCCGTTCTCGCGGAGGATAAACAAACGGATCTGTACTTTTCTTCAACGAGCATGGGCCGCGCCCCAGTTCTCACCGCAGCAAGCCTCACTCGATTCCCGCTTTTTGCTCAGCCTTTCACCGCGGCTCTTCCAGCCGCAGAGCCATATGTAGCCGGGCCTAACTTCCGTTTCCAGAAGCTAACGCGAAGCTGCCTACGCTAGCGGGCGCAGGCCAGCAGTGTTGCCAAAGTAGTTACATTTGTTGCTAAAATTGTTAAATGACACCGCAGCATTTCTGGATGTCAATGCATTACGTAACCAGGAAGCAAGCGCTTAGAATCTACAATAACTTCCCATGTTTTTCACCAGCTTTGTACCCGTACTAATTCACCCCATATTTGGCTAGATAAGGCGGATTATAATTTGTTTCGTGGTTAAGACCAACAGTTGGAAGAGACATTCCACTATTAATTATGGTGGGCTAACAGTAACGATTAACAATCACAAGTATAAAACCGCGTGTGTATTTATTTATATATATATAACAATTATTGCAAGTTCAACCTAATTAATATATGAAGTTCGTACTGCCGGTGTTACCAACAGATATGCCTCTTACCGGCTAGGGGTTTCAATACTCTTTCTTTGCGTGGTTAAAAGAAATGAATGCCTTTCATAATTTTATCACTTAAAAGGTTGCTAAATAAAGGTTAAAAAATAGTTAAACCTGTTGCTAGACGATCGAAATACAAGTCGCCAGGTTAGTCTGAGAACTGCTATGCTAATTAAATATATATCATTCGCTAAATTGGCAACACTGCAGGCTACCCGGATGTTTTCAGCATGTCCCGCCAAAGTCACAAACCCTGCCCCCCCCCATTTTTTCCTCAGCCTACAGAAGCAACTTAGCATGCGGCTACCTCCACTTGCAACGCAGGCCCCCACATCTCATATTTTTGTTCTACTTTCTTTGAGCGGCCTCCAGCTCCCGTAGCGAACGCTAGCACGAGTCTGCCACTGTTAGCAGCACAGGCTGATCAGGCTCTACAGCCTTTTTCCCCCGAATATTACAAACTATGTGGCCTGCAGCCGAAGCAAGCGTGAAACTGCCTCCGCCTGCAACATGTCAGAGATCGAAGTTTTCCGCAACGAAAGTCCTACCGACTCATCGGATCCTCCCGCCGCCGTCCAAAGCACCAGCGATCCGCAGGACAACTCAACCGAGCCCGTGGCTGCAATACGGGGCCGCCAGCCTTCCCGCACCACCGCGGCTAACGCCTCCAAGCGCCGCAGCCCGCACTTCACCCTCGCCTCCAAGGCAGCAACCACCTTCTCCAGCCTCCTCCTACGCGTCAGTCTTCTCACACGCTCCATCAGCAGAAAATTGGACCGTGGCAGAACTCCGTCAAGTTCTCACCAGCGCCGGCGTCATTATCCCACGACGTTCAAGCAAGTCAGATCTCCTCGCCCTCTACAATTCTCTCCAGTCCGGGGAATTTCTAAATTCCTCCCCTCCACTCGAATCAGCGACCACAGCAAGCAAGAGCCGCAAATCACCCTACTCGCGGCCCGGCCCAATCTTCACTCCCTCAAGGACCGGCCTCCGGCCACCGAACCGCAGCAGCAGGCCCTCGGCCAGCCTGGGCCGCGCCCCGGATACCGCAGCCCTCAGCCCCCACCTTCCTCGAGCTTCCACCGAGCGCCAGCTCGCAACTCAGCCCAGCGAAGTGTCAGCCTTCGCCTCCACAAGCCGCCTCACCAGAACAAGCACGCCTCCGTCAGCGGCATACAGCTACACGCAGCCTCGGACCAACGAATCCCTCCCCTACCCATGGCCCGCAGCTCCGCCACTCACGGCCAGCCCTACTCCATCAGCGCAAGCCCCGGCGCCCGTTTACCCCCCCCCCTTTACCCCCCCCCTCTCTCCGTCCACCAAGCTCTTTCAGGCTCAAACTTACCCCAATCATCGACCCAAACACCAGCCATTCCCCCCCCTCTTCCACGCAGTCAGCTCCGTCCCCGGAGCCCCCTTTTCTCTTTCTACCACCTCGCCTCTACCCATACCTCCAAACGCACTAGCACTGGAACCACCCCCCGTAGCCAACTCCATCAGGTCCATCAGGTCACAAATCCTATCAGAAATTCAGAACATTGGCACCGGAGGCGGATCCACTCCCCACCCCAGTACCTCCCTTTTCAGAACTAATATTCCCTTAAACCATCCCTTGAAACCTCTCCTCGAAGCCTCCCTCAATTCAATTCTCCAAGCAGTCTCCCCAAGGACCCTCCAGTCATACCTGACAGCATGGAAAAGCTTCAAAACTTTTCACTCCACTTATAACTTGCCATTCCCCACCTTTTCACTACTGGCCATCACCTCATTCATCTCCCACCTCAACATAAACAAAAAACTCCAAACCAGTTCCATTAAAGGTTACCTAAGCGGACTACAATTTTTCCACAAACCTTTATACGGTTCCCCTTCCGCCCATATAGCCAATTCACAGACCTCCTTACTCATTAAAGGTATCCAGAAAACCAATCCCACCCGCCCAGACTCCAGGCAGCCCATAACTCTAAAAATTTTTTGACCAAATGCATTTCCACTCTCCGCAGAGGCTACCATTCTATCCACACCGCCCGCACACTCGACGCCATGTTTATCCTGGCCTTCTTTGGCTTCCTCAGATGCTCTGAGCTCGCCATCCCATCCAGTTTCGACCCAGCCATCCACCCCACTACCTCAGATCTAGTAGTACTGGACGACGAAACCATTTCTTACACCATTAAGCAAAGTAAGACAGACCAAACAAAGAAAGGCCACTTCATTTACATTTTCAAACTCCAATCACCTCTATCACCATACCAAACCCTCCTAGCTTTCCTCCATCTAAGGAAATCACAGTCCAAACTCCCATCCGACCCCCTTTTCACAGACGACTCCAACCGCCCCGCCACTCGCTTCTGGTTCCAAAAGCACCTCAAAGCAGTCCTGCACCTATCAGGTACCCCAGCCGGAAACTTTTCCAGCCATTCATTCCGAATAGGCGCAGCAACCACAGCGGCCCACAAAGGCCTTTCCCAACAGCAGATCCAAGAACTCGGTCGCTGGTCGTCAGAGGCTTTCAAAAGCTACATTCGACTAAACCGCTCCCACATCAAGGAAGCCCACCAGACCCTAATCGGCCACCCCCTTTAGAATACACCTCCGAAACCCCATAGCAACCGCTCCTCTCCATCACCCTCACCCCCCCCCCCCCCCAACCCAACTGTTTTTTCCCACTGCCGCAGCAGTGCCCGCTCCCGCAGGAGCTTTCTCTGTATTTCCACCATTGCCGCAGCAATGTCTACTCCCGAAGGAGCCTTTTCTGTATTTCCCCTCGACGCAGCAGTGACTGCTCCAGCAGGAGCGCTATCTGTATTTCATCACTACCGCTGTAGTGACTGCTCCCCTCAGGAGCGCTACCTGTATTTCCCCACTGCCCCAGCAGTGATTGCTCCCGCAGGAGCGCTATCTGTATTCCCTCACTGCCACAGCAGTGCTCGCTCCAGCAGGAGCCTTCTCTTCCCCCCCCCCCACCCCAACCGTTTTTTCCCCCACTGCCGCAGCAGTGCCCGCTCCCGCAGGAGCTTTCTCTGTATTTCCACCATTGCCGCAGCAGTGTCTACTCCCGAAGGAGCCTTTTCTGTATTTCCCCTCGACGCAGCAGTGACTGCTCCAGCAGGAGCGCTATCTGTATTTCATCACTACCGCTGTAGTGACTGCTCCCCTCAGGAGCGCTACCTGTATTTCCCCACTGCCCCAGCAGTGACTGCTCCAGCAGGAGCCTTCTCTTCTCTCCCCCAATCCCCCCCCCCCCCCCTCCCCCCTACCAGCCTTCTTCTTCACTACCGCAGTAGTGCCTGCTCACGCAGGAACCTTCTCTATATTCCCCACTACCGCAGTAGTGCCTGCCCCAGCAGGATCCTTCTCTATATTTCCCCACTGCCCCAGCAGTGACCGCTCCCGCAGGAGCACCTCCCGTTTTGTCCCCACTACCGCAGTAGTGTCCGCTCCCGCAGGAGCTCTCTCTCTATTTCCACTGCCGCAGCAGTGACCGCTCCCGCAGGAGCTCTCCCTCTCTATTTCCACTGCCGCAGCAGTGACCGCTCCCGCAGGAGCGCTACCTGTATTTCCTCACTACCGCTGTAGTGAATGCTCCCCTCAGGAGCGCTACCCGTATTTCCTCACTGCCCCAGCAGTGTCTGCTCCCGCAGGAGCGCTTCCTAAATTTCCTCACTGCCGCAGCAGTGCTCGCTCCAGCAGGAAGCCTTTCCCTCCATCCCCTCTCCTTCACCCACCCCCCCCCCCCCCTCTATTTCCTCACTGCCGCAGCAGTGCTTGCTCCAGCAGGAGCCTCTCCCCCCCCCCCTCCCCCCCTCTATTTTCTCACTGCCGCAGCAGTGCTTGCTCCAGCAGGAGCCTCTCCCCCCCCCCCCTCCCCTTCCCAACAGCCCCCACGCCACCATGGGAATCCCCCCCCCAGCTGTTTCTTCACTACCGCAGTAGTGCCTGCTCTAGCAGGAACCTTCTCTCTATTTTCCCCACTACCGCAGTAGTGCCTGCTCCAACAGGATTCTTCTCTATATGTCCCCACTGCCCCAGCAGTGACCGCTCCCGCAGGAGCGCTATCTATTTTCCCACTACCGCAGTAGTGGCCGCTCCCGCAGGAGCTCTCTCCCTTTTTTCCTACTGCCCCAGCAGTGCCTGCCCCCGCAGGAGCTTTCCCTTCGTTTCCCCACTGCCCTAGCAGTGCCTGCTCCAGCAGGAGCGCTACCTGTATTTCCTCACTACCGCAGTAGTGACTGCTCCCCCATGAGCGCTACCTGTATTTTCCCCACTGCCACAGCAGTGTCTGCTCCAGCAGGAGCGCTTCCTGTTTTCCCCCACTGCCGCAGCAGTGCCCGCTCCCGCAGGAGCGCAAATATATTTCCCCACTGCCGCAGCAGTGTCCGCTCCCGCAGGAGCGCTATCTATATTTCCCCACTGCCGCAGCAGTGTCCGCTCCCGCAGGAGCTCCATCAATACCTCCTCACTGCCGCAGCAGTGTTTGCTCCCACAGGAGCACCATATATATATTTCCCCACTGCCGCAGCAGTATCTACCCTCACATCCTCCCTCCTCTCCCCACACCGCCACACCAGCACACTTCAGCAGAAGCCGCTTCTTCCTCTAAGATGCCGCAGCATCTTTACAAGCATTGTCCAGCATCCCATCAGCCCTAAACCATGCATTTTTTGGGGGGTCTCTTAGCCTATTTGGCTGCTGTCCCACGATAAGCATTCTTTGGGGAGCTTTTGGGTCCGGGCCAATGCCGAGCTCGGACCCCTCTCCCTGGGCGAGGGGAGTACCCCGGGCTCGGGAACTACTACCGAGCTCGGAGCCCTCTCCTCGGACAGCACGCCAAATACGCATACCGTTTACTCAGTTCATTATTAAGTAAGTGTGAACTCGTGAAGTGATGTTTCACAAACAAGTTTCGGGAGGAGCACGCGCGCATAATTAACACAGCCAATTCATCATCAGTAATCACATCACTTACCCAATAAACGCTAGAGAGAACCCCTATAAATAATCAAGCAGCCTTACCTCCATTATCTCTAGTCTTCCAGAATCCCTCCACCACCCCAACTCCACACTTCCAGTCCGTCTACACCCCAGCAGGGGGTAGGGGGAGCTTTTGGGTCCGGGCCAATGCCGAGCTCGGACCCCTCTCCCTGGGCGAGGGGAGTACCCCGGGCTCGGGAACTACTACCGAGCTCGGAGCCCTCTCCTCGGACAGCACGCCAAATACGCATACCGTTTACTCAGTTCATTATTAAGTAAGTGTGAACTCGTGAAACACATCCAGTCAGAAATCATGTTACTTCAGCAGAAATCCTTCTTTACTCACCCACATGTCATTTCATGGTGTTTCAAGATGCCAATCAACCCAGGTCTGACATCAATGATTATGAGTTATGAAATATGTGGTAAACAATAACATTTGATGTGATACATTTCAAAACTGACACATTTTGATGAATCTGAATGTATATGATGCATCATATCTAAATGCATTTGCAAGTATTTTCAGTGAATAATGCCTTATTGTGTGAATTCAGATAATATATAAAATTATATAAATATGAATACAGACAGAGATACATTACCTTTCAAAGGTTTGGAGTCAGTAAGGTTTTTTAATATTTTTGAAAGTTTTATGCTCAACAAGTTTGCACTTAATAGATCAAAAATACAGTAAAAAAACTGAAACATTGGGAAATATTATTATAGTTTTAAATAATGTTTTCTATTTGAGTATATTTAAAAATGTAATTTATTAATGTGCTCAAAGCTGGATTTTCAGTGTCATTACTCTGATCAAAATCTAAGATTTCGTTACATTATAAATGTCACTTTTGGTCCATTTAATGAATCCTTGCTGAATAAAAGTATTAATTTATTTTAAAAATCTTACGGACCCGAAACGTTTAATGAACATGAACTTTTATCTGCTTCTTTTGTTCTTTATGAACAGTCAATGGGAGTTTTTGCTTTCTTTGTATGGAAAAACACAAACAGGATTACAGCGTACGAGTCATATGGACTGTGTTTAGGATTACATTTTTTGTAAAACTCGATCATTATGTCATTAGTAAAAGAGAAGTGAACGTTGTGCTGAGGATCATCATCTTTGTTTCAGAGAAGAAAAAAGGCATACAGGACATGAAACAGAATGAGTAGATGATGACAGATGTCATTTTTTGGTGAAATATTCTTATAAACGCTTTAGGCCTAACAAAACAACACAGATTTGTAGAAGTCCTGCAGTCAAAACAAGCACCTTAAGACCCATAAAACATCCAAACGAGAACAACAGCAGTTCAGCTGTAAGAGGAGAGCCTCCACACACACACACACACACACACACACACACACACACACACACACACACACACACACACACACACACACACACACACACACACACACACACACACACACACACACACACACACACACACACAGGAGGACAAAAAGTCTGCAGTGCTCCGCTTTACACTGTATTTGGTCTTTTCTCTGCACACAAAGGCCACATTTAGAAGAATTGAAAGTGCAGCCGGCCTCAAAATCTAGCAAGGCAAGGTTTGAATTAAACATGAAATTGAATTAACCTCCTCCTCCAGCAAGGCAAACACAGACTGCTAGTACCAGGACCAGAGGACTAACGTGTGTTAGTGTGTGTGTGATACTCACACTGTACTCAAACACTATGAGTACAAGACACCTCATGTGAAGGAGGAGATTATTAACCGTTCTTCTCCTCATAGAGATACAGAACATTAATCATGGCTTATTTCTCAGAAAATCCAGTAATATTTCTCTGCCAGAATAAAGGAAATTTAATTCAACACTCACGCTTCAGCATTGACTACCAAGACATAATAATGTATTGCATTATCATAAAATGTAGTATTACTTTCAAGCGACATATTTTCTATAAATAACCAGATGACTATGCATAAACGTGCTTTTTAAGAGTAGCCACAAAATTATCAAAATAAAATAAATAATAAAAATAATAATTTTAAAAAAGCTACTTTTTGATGCAATTATTACAAATAATACCAAATGAATAAATGTTAAAATAAATATAATTTTAGTTTTTTTGGCACAATAGTATTTATCATCACAAGTACCAAACGAATAAATAAATAAATACATTTATTTTTGTTGCAATATTATTCATTATAGGTACCAAATAAATTAATGAATGAAATAAATAAACTATGCATTAACCTACATTTTAACAGCAATTATTATTATTACAAGTACCAAATAAATAAATATATTAGAGTCAAATTAAAAATATATATTTTTATTATGTGAGAGTAAATTCGAACGCAGAGTGGTATGAAATGAACTTGCACAGCTATGTATGAAATCAGTTTTCTGGGTCAATTAGGCAGCTTTGTGGTCAAACGTCAAAATATCTGACCGCAGAATGTCACAACTGACCAATCAGAATCAAGTATTCAGACATGCATAATAAACAGCATTATAAAATCAAGATCTCACCCTGAGTTCGTCAGCTGTCAGATGATACAGAGGACTGATTGATCAGGAGTGCTGCTGTTTAGTGAAGAATCAAAAGTAACTATGAGGTTGTGAGTTCAAATCCCATTAGCTATAATTGTGATTTAATTTTAATCCTTTTAATCCTTGAAGTACTGTGCTATATTAGCCCACTTAAGAGTTTGCGCTGAACTGTGGGTGTTTTGTGAATAAGACGCAGGTTTCTGCACTCAGAGACTCAGCATGAAAAAGTGGTGCAACTGTTTTGTGAAGTAGCAGACAACCTTATATGCCCTTTGTGTGTGTGTGTGTGTGTGTGGTGTGTATCATGTCCGGCTTAACTCGACCCATCATCCTGGCTGCCAGTAGCACCATATGGCCACAGAGCTGTCCGCTCACCAAGCCCTGGCGTGCAGAGAACACGTCCAGCCAGCCGTCGGGTTACAGACGGCACACATGTGCATCTACAGCCTTTGATCCTCTTTCACGCCAATCCCCCACCAAACACACACACGCACGCGCATACGCACACGCATGCACGCGCACACACACGCGCACACACACACGTTGGTGTTGCTATAATTGTGAGGACTTTCATAGATTTCTATTGTATTTATACTGACCTAACAATATTTTCTATTGCCCTACACCAACCATACCCCTAAACTTAGCACTCACAAGAGACATTTTGCATTTTAAGATAAACGTCATTTAGTATTTTTAATAATTAATTTCCCTTGTGAGGACTGGCCAAATGTCCTCATAAAGTCAAAAATCTCAGGCTTTACTACCCTTGTGGGGACATCTGGTCCTCACAAGTATAGCAAAACCAACACGCACAACACACACACACACACCACAGCATCTGAAACGCTCTACTAAATCACAGTGAACTCCCACGTGAAGAACAATCTGCTAAAAATACACACGACCGAACGCCTCCACTCCATTGAGTTAAAAGATCAGTGAAGAATAACACTTGATTCAGTCTTTCAGCGTACACTACTAGAAATACATCTATCTATCTATCTATCTATCTATCTATCTATCTATCTATCTATCTATCTATCTATCTATCTATCTGTCTATCTATCTATCTATCTATCATATCTACACTCATTTATGTCATCATATCTATCATCGCTCTATCCATCATCTGTCAATTAATATACCATCTATCTTATTCTATCCATCCATCCATCCATCCATCCATCCATCCATCCATCCATCAATACACCCATCCATCATTATGTCCATCCATATCTATCCAAGATCTGTGTCTCTATCCACCCACTTAGCAAATTAATATATCCATCTATCCTTTATTCTATCCAGCCATCCATCCATCATTCCATTAATCTGTTCATCCACATCTATCCATGATCTCTCTATCCATCCACTATCCATCTGTCTATGTATTGCTCCATCCATCCATCCATCCATCTCTATTCAACTATCCATCTATCTGTCTGTCTGTCTGTCTGTCTGTCCGTCCATCCATTAAAATTACAATTCTGCAGCAATTTCTTTCCTAAATGATCTTAATTCGGTTCAGTCACTGTCATTTTAACTCTGAATGCCGCTCAGCCCTGACGGTTGAGTATCACCGTAAGCACTTATGTGATGTTACTCCAGCACTGTGTACGTGTCTCTGCCTCATGTCTGTAATGCACAGATCAATCCAGCGCACTCTCTGGGTTCTCACACACACGTGCACACGCACACACACGCACACACACACGCACACACACACACACACACACACACACGCACACACACACACACACACACACACACACACACACACACACACGGCTCGTTCGCTGACTGCTCGGCACTCTCAAGGTAAACACACTTTAGCCAGATCAGCAGTACTGACAGCAGATCGATATGACTGGATCTGATGGATTGTTCTGCCCATACAGATTTCCAGCCACGTATGATCACATATTATCAGGCGTCTGTATAGATTTGAACATCTGGCTCTGGGTCCAGTATCTTTGTGGTGTATGTGCTTTCTCTTTCAGTAAACCAGCTCGGTGTTCTGAGGAAAGTATCGACTGACTGAGATAACTGAGCACCTAGTCAAAGAGCAAAGGAGAAACATCTCATTCATTCTTCAGTTTGCTGTCTTTTGTTCATTCATACACTACTGTTCAAAAGTTTGAGGTCAGCAAGATTTTTTTGAACAAAATAATACTTGTATTCTGCAAGGACACTTTAAATTATATTTTTTCTTCTCTATTCAAAGAAAATGTCCACAAAAATATAAAGCAATATGAAGCAAATACAAAATATAACAAAACAACATATAGTTTGATCATCCATTGATTTCTTAATTCATTCAGATTCATTAGTGCATTCATTAAATATACACAATCATTCAATAGTTCACTTATTTCTCAATTAATTCACTCTCATTCATTTATTCTTCAATTGCCGCATTTATTTGTTTACTAATTTTGTTTGTTAATTATTCGTTCATTCATCATTTATACTCATTCATTAATCATTCATTTGCTTATTCACACATTCATTCATTCACTTGTTTATTCCTTCCTTAATTATTAAAGGGGTCAACAGATATTGGATATTGCAGATAACAACAACGAAGGTGGAAAAATCAACCATTTCTGATTGACTGCTTGATATATTTTAAATCTATATATTGAGTGTTAAACTGTCCTTAGTGGGAAAGGGCAGGCCAGACATAAAACTACAGGAATCCGAAATATATGAAACCATTGCACAACCATTCATTTAGCTGCGAGTCTGAGTTAATGTATTAGTTTGTTCATTCATTCATTCATTCCCTCAGCCATTCCTTCATTCATCCATCCATCCATCCATCCATTCCCTCAGCCATTCATTCATTCATTCTCTCAGCCATTCATTCATTCATTCTCTCAGCCATTCCTTCATTCATTCATTCATTCTCTCAGCCATTCCTTCATTCATTCATTCATTCTCTCAGCCATTCATTCATTCATTCTCTCAGCCATTCATTCATTCATTCATTCATTCTCTCAGCCATTCATTCATTCATTCATTCATTCTCTCAGCCATTCCTTCATTCATTCATTCATTCTCTCAGCCATTCCTTCATTTATTCATTCATTCTCTCAGCCATTCATTCATTCATTCCTTCATTCATTCTCTCAGCCATTCCTTCATTCATTCATTCCCTCAGCCATTCCTTCATTCATTCATTCATTCTCTCAGCCATTCCTTCATTCATTCATTCTCTCAGCCATTCCTTCATTCATTCATTCTCTCAGCCATTCATTCATTCATTCTCTCAGCCATTCCTTCATTCATTCATTCATTCTCTCAGCCATTCCTTCATTCATTCATTCATTCATTCTCTCAGCCATTCCTTCATTCATTCATTCCCTCAGCCATTCATTCATTCATTCTCTCAGCCATTCCTTCATTCATTCATTCTCTCAGCCATTCCTTCATTCATTCATTCATTCTCTCAGCCATTCCTTCATTCATTCATTCCCTCAGCCATTCATTCATTCATTCATTCTCTCAGCCATTCCTTCATTCATTCATTCATTCATTCTCTCAGCCATTCATTCATTCATTCTCTCAGCCATTCCTCCCTTCATTCTCTCAGCCATTCCTTCCTTCATTCATTCATTCATTCATTCCTTCATTGATTCATTCACCTCCCAGTGGCTGAACACTAGCTGTGGGCTGGCCAGGCCGCTCGTCCTCTTCCTGATCTCGTCAGCGAATCCGAAGCTCTCAGCAACAGGAAGTACAGCCTTAATGATGAACATGTCCGTCCCTTCCTTCATTTCCTCTTGGAGGACTTGTCCTTCCCGCTTGGACAGAACGGCATACATACGACCTGCAACACACACACATTTATTAACCTGAAGAACCTCACTTGGGGGAAAAAAATAAACATATGCAAAGTAACTGTAAACTGATCTAAACTTCTACTCCTTTTTGCAATTACAGTATTTATTACTATTTTGAATAATGTTTTATATTTTCAGTTTTAACTTTAATAGTTTAAGTTTTAGTGATTTTGTTACATGCTTTCGTCATAAATTGTTTTCAACATTTCTATATAGCTTTAATTTATTTCTATTTCAGTCTTTATCTTTAGTACTTAAAACGTATTTCAGTCAACTAATCTTAACCTAAACGATCTTAACTATCTACTAATTTAGCTGTTAATGACGACTATTACAGAATTTATTGTTTTGAATTAACTTTCATATTTTCTGTTTTTGCTTCAATTTGAGTAATTTTGTTACATGCTTTTCTCATTATATATAATTATATATTTTTATAATTTTATTTCAGCTTTTGTTTAAGTAATTTTGGTACTTACACTTGTCACCAAACTTATCTTAACATTAGTTTTTAATTTGTGTAATTTAATTTAAATTAAAGTACTTTTGTAATTATATATTTATTACATATATATATATATATATATATACAATATATATATTTTTCACAATTGTATTTTATATATTTGTATTTATTTATTTAGTAATTTTAGATTATTTCTAGATTATTTTTTAGATTATTTTATTTCAAACACTTCTAATTCTCATCTAATAATTACATTTTATTTCATGTTAGCTTTATTTAAATTAATATCCCCATCATTTATGTCGGTCAAACAAGAGATCAGACATGACCTAAAAACACACACGCACACAAAATCCATCATCACGAGGCAGAATCTCACATGCTATCCGACGTTTGTTAAAATTCATCTGTTACGGACATCCTTCTCCTTTAACTAACACACACACACACACACACACACACACACACACACACACACACACACACACACACACACACACACACACACACACACACACACACACACACACACACACACACACACACACACACACACACACACACACACACACACACACACACACACACACACACACACACACACACACACACACAGGCGGGTGAATACATGGAAGTGACTCAGTGCCTGTGTATCTTCCCCTTTGGCCCCAGAGACCATCGACCTGTTAACACTGTAGACGAGCGTGAAGCTCTCGCAATAATACTCGATGACAGACATCTATAGAAGGTCCTGACCTCTGCACATCTGGGCCATGAACGCTCACCTCTGTTACTGTGTTGTATAAAACTGTTATTGACTCAAAAGTTAGAGGGGATGTATAGTGGAAAAAGGATTTTCCTTGCTCTTAAAAGAGATTGATGGACTATGTAGACATACTCCAGCATTCACAACGCAAAGCTCCTTCTGCAGCCCTCCGGGACTATTTAGTGAAACTAAGCAGCAAAAACATCTCAATCAGAAATCTGGACATATGACTGAAACAATGTGATTGTTATTTGACTCATGTTGTATGATGTATCACGGACCTTTTTAAGTGTAACACTGAGCGATGTGACTGAGTTATGCTGTTCAGTAAATACAGAGTCACAGATACAAAGTAGTTGTCTGAGAGTTATTTATTTATTCGCTCTGGAGAAGAATAAGAGTGAAATAATGACCATCTATGCTGATGCATCAACAGCTACAGTGCCTTGCGAAAGTATTCATACACCTTAATTTATTTCATGTTTTGTTATGTTGCTGCCTTATGTTAAACTTTTAATATTTTTTCCACATCAATCTACACTCCATACACCATATTGACAAAGCAAAAACAGCATTGTTACAACTTCGTAAATTTATAAAAAAAAAAAAACTAAACTAAAGCTAATAAAAACTAAACATTTAGCTGAAGCACCTTTACAGTCTCAAGTCTTTTTTTGTTTGTGACAAGCTTTGCTCATCAGCATTTGGCATTTATCTGCCATTCTTCTCCTCACCTCTTCATCTCTCAAGCTCTTTCAGGTTGGATGGGGCAGACGCACATTTTCAGGTTTCTCCAGAAATATTTGATTGGGTTCAATCCCAGGCTGTGGCTGGGCCACTCAAGGACATTCACAGAGTTGTCTATAAACCACTCTTGCTGTGTGTTTAGGGTCATTGTCCTGTTGGAAGGTGAACCTTCTGCCCAGTCTGAGGATCTGAATGCTCTGGACTGGGTTTTCATAAAGACTATCTCAATATTTGGGTGCATTGAGCTTTTCTTCTATTCTGATGAGTCCCTCAGTCCCTGCTCCTGAAAAACATCTCCACAGCACGAGGCCGCTACCAGCACACTTTACTTTTGGGATGGTACTCTGCAGGTGATTAGCAGAGCTGGTTTCTTTCAAACATGATGCTTGGAATTGAGGTTCATCAAACCAGAAAATATTGTTTTTCAGAGTCTGAGGGTCCTTTAGGTGTTTTTTTGCAAATTCCAAGTGTGTCTCCATCTATCTTCACTAAAGGGGAGGATTGAGTTTGGCCACACCGCCATAAAGCCCAGATCGGTGGAGCGTTGCAGTGATGTTTGCCCTTTCTGGTTTCTCCCGATTTGCATATATGATCATGGAGCTCAACTAGACGAGTGACCATCAGCTTCTTGGTCACCAGTCTAACCAAAGCCCTTCTGCATCAATTTCTCAGTTTGGCCAGGAGGCCAGCTCTAGGAAGAGTCCTGGTTGTTCCAAATATCTTCCATTAAGGGTAACAGAGACTACATGCTTATGTGACCCTTCAATGAAGCAGAATGTTTTTCTGAACTCTTCCCCTGATGTGCGGCTTGACTCAATCCTGTTTCTGAGCTCTACAGGCAGTTCTTTTGACCCCAGGGCTTGGTTTTTGCTCTGATATGCTGTTAGACCTTTTATTAAGACATGTGCCTTTCCAAATCATACCCATTCAATTGAATTTGCCACAGGTTGACTTCACTCAAAGTGTAGTAACATCTACAAGCGATATGAATGCTCCTGAACTAAATTTCAATAGTCCCAGTGAAGAATATTATAATGGAATTTTTGAAGTATTTATTTTGCAATGAAATTTGTTAAGTAGTTTAATTTTTTTAATTTACCATTATGGTGAAAAAAAGAGTGTTATTTGCGTTGACCATTAGGTAATTTAAAGCATTTAGTAAGGCAGCAACATACGTGAAAAATTAAAATAAAATCTTCAAGCACTGTAAATCGTAATTTTTCGAGATAAGTCTGAAATTACCAGAATAAGCCGAAATTGTTTACGAGAATAAAGTCGAACAGTAGAAAAAAGTCTAATGTTCGTAATAAAGTCGAAATGTTTACGTAGGAAAGGTCATAATAGCGAATATTAAGTGAATTGGCTTACATGCTGGAAGACGAAATGTTAGGGACCATAGATTAAACTTCGACTCAAAAATGAACATAACTGGACGAGAACAAATGTGTATTGTAGTGGAGATTAAGTCGTAATGTTACCAAAATAAACTCTAGTAAGATTTATTAAAGTGGGGCCAAGTTTAGAAAAATCACAGAATTCTAGACACTGGATTGGAAGATTGGTTAAATGCCTAAATGGCAATAGGATTTAGCAATAACGAAATTTTGGTCTTATGAACATTTCGAAACAACTTCCATTATTTTACAAGGACTTGCAGGTTTGTTGAAGGCTTAATTATTCAGAAGTAAGGTGGACTTTATTTCGTAACATTTCCGCTTTTTTCGTACATTTCGACTTTATTCTCGTAACATTTCGACTTTATTCTTCGTAACATTACGACTTTATTCTCGTAGTGTTTCGACTTTATTCTCGTAACATTTCGACTTTATTCTCGTAACATTTCGACTTTATTCTCGTAACATTTCGACTTTATTCTCGTAACATTACGACTTTATTCTCGTAGTGTTTCGACTTTATTCTCGTAACATTTCGACTTTATTCTCGTAACATTTCGACTTTATTCTCGAAGTGTTTCGACTTTATTCTCGTAACATTTCGACTTTATTCTCGTAACATTTCGACTTTATTCTCGTAGTTTCGACTTTATTCTCGTAGTTTCGACTTTATTCTCGAAATATTACGACTTTAATCTCGTAATCTTAGATTTTTTTTTTTTTTATGTGGCACTAAAACGCCGTCGTAGTATGGAGTGTAGATTGACGTGGGAAAAAAAGTAATTTAAAGCAGTTTAACATAAGGCAGCAACATAACGTGGAAATAATTATGGGGTGTGAATACTTTCGCAAGGCACTGTACTCTGTTTTCAAGTTGGCTGTGTTGCTGAAATTTACCAGTATGTGGAGGTCATTTATATATAGAAGTCCTAAAGGAACAGTAGTAAAAACAGCCTGTCTAATTGTAATGACAGTGATTTTGTTGAGGAAGGTCATAGATCAGCTGTATTAATGCTTATTGCAGCCGTTCCTACTGCTGGATGATGTAATGTTATTGGTGGACCATAGAATTCGAAACTTGACTCAACAAATGAACATTAACTGGACAATTAGCATAATTTGTATGTATGTGTGTGTATATGTATACACACAAATACAAACACATACAGATTTATTAAAGTGGGGTCCAATGCTGTTTCATGCATGTTGAGTTATTTACACTGTTAAAGAGTTGGATTCTCATGCTAAACACGGCCAAAGTTTCAAAAACGATTTGGACTTATAACAGAGTATTTCTGTGCCAAATACACACTTCCGGGTTTTTTACAAGTTTCGGAAAGTTTTTTCCGATCATGGCTATTCCTGACGTAATGAAGGGTGGAACTCCTTATATGGGCATGTCTCCCGTGCACCTGTGCACGCATCGACGAGAGCAAGATGGGACTCGGGATGTTTTTGGTTGTAAGGGAAAGATAACCTTGTTTAGCTTCCCAAAAGAACACAGCGTTATGTGAACAGTGGATGCAGTTGTATTTTCGGGTCAGCAACGGAGTTTCGTAAGTGTGTTTGTTGACGAACATTTTATAAACAAGGCCCAGTTCGATGCTGGATTTGCACATGGTTTGATACTGAAAGATGGAGCGGTCCCAGCTATGAAAGATCCCGGTCATGATTCAGAACTGCAGATGGTAAGTGAAACGGCATCAAATGTCTGTGTTTTGTTGGCTATCGATACTCAAGTGCTCATCACTCTTTAGCTCCGCCCACAGCGTGCCTCCAGGAGCTCGGCTTTTTTCAGAGAGAATTGTAAATCTTAATTTTTCTTTTATAAATATGATAAAACTAAAGACTTTTTGGAGATATGATGGATGCAATACTACTCTATAGGTACTAAAGCTTTCCTGTAGCTCAACTGGTAGAGCATGGCGCTAGCAACGCCAAGATCATGGGTTCGATTCCCAGGGAAAGCAAGAGCTGATAAAATGTAGAAACTTGAATGCAATGTAAGTCGCTTTGGATGAAAGCGTCTGCTAAATGCATAAATGTAAATGTAAAGATCAACACGAGATTGGGGGAAACTGTGTGTGTTATGCTCCTTTAATATTTAGATTTACTTTTATATTTAGAGAATTATAACTAGATTCTGATTCACAGTCAGATTACATCTATACAGTCATGAATTACTTTTTAAATGTATTTAAAAAATATTTAATCAGAGACACACACATACATATTCAGATTTACAATTTACATTTATATTTTCAGATTTAGTTTTATATGCATATATTCAAAACTATATCAGTAAATATTATCATTTACATTTATATATTAATAATCATATTTATATATTACAATATTAGATGTATTAGATGCTAACTGATAACTAGATTCAGAATTATAAATATTTATATATTCATATATATGTAATTATATAATTAGATTTATATTCAGATTTACATTTATTACAAGTATACCTGTCTACAATGTATTAATATATACTCAGATTTTACACACACACACACACACACACACACACACACACACACACACACACACACACACACACACACACACACACACACACACACACACACACACACACACACACACACACACACACACACACACTGTACATTGGCATCTGTAAAAACCTTTACCTGCTACAAAAGCGTAGAAAGTTTAGGAGGCCCTTTAAGAGCTTTAATGTATACATGTAAGACATTTATCTAATCTGGAAACATCTGTAATCATACACCTGGACCAGTGTGACCTAGTTATTTGAATATGGAAAACATCCTGCCAGTGAAAAATGAAGTTTATATATTTTATATTCAGAACCATTATCTCCCCTGATACACTCCAGCTGCACTCCCAAATACTTCAGCTCTCATCGCAGTTACAGAAACGAAATGCCTGTTTCATTTACAGATTACAAACTTTTTTCCCAAGCGAACAAAAATGATCGGGAAGGTAATTTGCACCATTTGTTAAAATATTTAGGTATTTTCTCCCCTTTGGCCCCGGCCGGCTGAGGTTTTCTCTTTTCTCAGAGGTTTCAGTTCTCGTGGGGCAGGATTCTCTTACCCCTTCAACTGGGTTCGTTTCACACAGGCATGTCGGCCAGACAATCTCGCTTTTGTTCTGGAACCTGCTGCAATGACGACATCACACCGATACATGGCTGTTTCACATCAGCTTTCAATCAAGGACCTGGGAGAACTATTTCCTCTTTGCACGGTATAGGGCCCTTTTTCTCTTTATCAGAGACTGTGGATTTATTTAAGATACAGGTTGACTGGCATTTGCTTCAATAAATACAATTTTAAATTCCGTCATCATTTCCTCGCAGTCATGTCGTTCCAAACCTGTGTGACTTTCCTTCTTCCATGGAAAACAAAAGGTGGATTTTTTATGAATATCTTACTCTTTTCAACTTAATGAACATAAATGACGACTCATTTTTTTGCAGTGTGGCTCCATGATCTTCTTAGTATTACAATGCTTATGGGAAACAAAATCATGGACCTAAATTTTGTCTTTCATAAGGATTGATTCCCGACTGTATTAAATCACATGTTTTTGTAGAGACTGAATAAACTGCTTACCCAGGACCTCAGCAGTGGCCATAATTTCGCATGTATACATGGCCGCCATCAGCCGCTGAGGTTTAGCTTGGAAGGCGTATCTGCAGGCCTCCTTCATAGCAGCGATGAGCTGACCAGAGAACGGCCCGTAACAGTCCACCGAACTCCCAGCGGCCTCCGCTCTTCTCCTGCTTCGGTTAGAGCTCGCCGATGAGGCGTTCGTCGTGTGAGCGTCAGAACTCTTACTTTGGTCGTCATTATTTGTCTCTGCAGCTTGGAAATCCTCATCGATTGAGTCTTGCGGAGCCAGAGCTGCAGAAAGCTTCATGTCCCAGGTCTCTACAGAGAAGCAAACCCCCATCAAAGGTTCCTCACACATGGGACCAGAAAGCGTGGCCAACTGGAAGCCACTCGCAATGCTGTTGTCAAAGTCTCTGATCTCGGCCTCTCGTTCCATACACTGCCACACGGAGGGTCTCCGGTAGCCCTCGATGTCGTTGAGGAGAATATTTGGCCCACAACGGCGCGGACCAAATGCCCAGATACGCTCCACGGCTCCCCTCCACTTGCGGCCTTGCAGGTTGCTCTCCAACTTCACCTTGAAGTCCTGGATGTTCTCCAGGATTTTCTGGTTGATGTCCAGAATCTTGCCCTCCCGGGCGAACAGGCTGAACTGCTCCATTGTGCGGATGAGCTCCATATTGTCCTCCAGAAGGCGGGTGACTTCCTCAGGAAGAGGAATAGCCCGCACCCCGACCGTGGTCATCTTATTAGGGGTGGTGAGCGTGACCAGACCGGTGGAATCCACCTGGACACCTTCGGGATACTTTGTTTGATCCTCCTTGACCTTGCGAACCACCGACACCTTCTGCTGCGTTCCCATGTCCTCATTCACCATGTCCAGTTTGGGAGGCCGGATCACTGTCTCGCGGAACGGGATGATTGGTTCGGATGCACTGATTTCAATTTTAGCAAACCTAGAGGATAAAGAGAAAACAATAAATATAAATCATGATAAAAAAAAACATGCACGGTCAAAAGTGCTTGTCAAATATGGATACTTAATATCAATATAAACTTGATTTTCTAAATTGATGTTATTATTGTTTGCTTATTTATAATAACCTGATCAGCATGAAGATTACATTTTTTTGGAGTAAATATCATTATGTGTGTGTGTATATATATATATATATATATATACACATACATTTAAATAAATTGAATATGAAATGTATTAAAAAAATAATTAAACATAAAATTATATATTTTATTAAATACATTAAATGATATAAAATATATATTCCAAATTATAGATTGTATGATAATTATTTAAATATCAATATACAAAAAAAAAAAATAAAAAAAAAATATATATATATATATATATATATATATATATATATGCGCACAGTATATACAGTAACTACCCAGAAAAAAAAAGAATGGTTGCATAAAGAGGCTTATTTTTCAAACTAACTGGGAGGACATAAAATAAAATTATTGCCGGCACTCAAGACTGGCGTTCAGCCAACGGTAAGAGCCGAGCTCAGATTCTCCAGCAAGTCGTTATGGCACAGTAAAATCTAATTTACAATGGGCCATTCATGCAGAAATGATTCAAATACACATTAATCTCTCTGTCTGCCTGAGGAAACAGACATAAACATTCTGCCGGAAGATACAAGCTCATTGATTCCCAAGAATATCACACAATCCAGGCTTACTCAATATGTGTTATGCTTGCATGTAATGCATGTTTGAATACATAACGGCCTGAATCTAATGAGGGACCTAAACACTCTGGGTCACTGGTTAATGGACACAGTCGGACACTTGGGTCTCACGGGTCACTGGGCTTTGTTAATTGGAGCAGACGGTTGACATGACTGCTGTCTTCACAGAGACATTCAGTAATCCAGTTAGATCCAGACGGCCACAGAACGGTTTGGGAAGCAGATAATCCAGTGGAAATTGTTTACTAGAAAGCTCCCGAGAGCCGTGACTGGGCGGTCTCACTGCTGACAGCTCCTGGTGTGATACGATTCACACAGCTAGCTTCCACTTCTTCACCCTCATTATTTTTTGTTATTTCCCAACTCTGTGTTTCTCAACCTCTACTGCCTCATGCACCTCCACGGCCCCATCAATGCAGCTTTTAAAACAGAAATGTGTTCCTGTTAACTCAAATTACACTGCTACCATGTAGAATTATCATTAACGTCAATAACAGCACTCTTTTATACTAAAACAATCAGTAATGTGGGTAAACACTCTCCAAATAGCTTCTTCTCAAACTATTTACAGAATCGGTTTAATTGGCTGAAACATTTGATGGGAAGTAAATAAGAAAACATATTGTATTTTTGTGGAGAAGAGTGTTTGGGGTCACTTTTTAGGAAATAAATTAATATTTTTAATTAGCAAGATACATATGCTTTAATCAGAAGAGATAGTAAAGACATTTATAAAATACAATTATATAAATTTATATTTAAAATGAATAGTTTCCATTGTTTAAAGAATCATAAAAAAGTATATAAAACATAAAAAATATATGTTTTTAATCATTGATAATGTTCCTTGAGCAGTAAATCAGCATATTATTATGATTTCTGAAGGATCATGTGACACTGAAGAGTAATGATGCTGAAATTACAGCTTTGATCACAGGAATAAAATACATTTACAATATATTCAAATCAAAAAAAGTTATTTTAAACTGTAATAATATTTTAGAATATTACTGTTTTTACTGCAGCCTTGGTGAACATAAAATACGTGTTTTTTATTTTATTTAAAAAAAACGTTTGAACAATGGACAGACTCCTATTATATACTGTATATACACACATATACATTCAAATTCAATGTCTTTAAACAACAGTCTGCTGTTTTGAGACATTACTGAATGCTTCGGTTCAAGTAGTCGACTAGCCAACAATCAATTTCATGTGGGCCTGTGATTGATTAGAATAATTTGCTGACAGTGAGTGAATCAGCAATTAGTGGTCCACTCTAGTTTCCATTAAGATGTACATATTCAATGCATTTTATTGGGCTTATTACGTGACATATTGACACAAAACTGCATAATCGACAAGCTTTTCAATGACACAATCACTAATAATAGGCAAAACAAACTCAAGCGATGCATTTCCTCAAACTAAATCAAGAATCAACACATGAGAGAGGGCGTAATGACCCATTGTCTTCTGCTTCTGGCAGTTGACCCATTTTCTGCGGAGGATGTGATGTCACCATCCCGTGACCTCGTTGTGAATGGCCTGAGGACAGGCGCTGCGTCAGAGGTCTGGACAGGCTATCGCTGAACTGTTTTGACACCGAGGTCTGACGGGATATTTTTAAACGCCACTCAGACCGAGCAGACGACGCTGCAGGCGGTCTGACCTCAGACTCTCCTGACCTCAGCGGTGACCTCTACGACCCCCAAACCAACTTCTCGGGGTCTGACGGGTCCAGTCACCTCTGGCTTTCCTCTCACGCAATACTGGTGTTTCTTTCTGACCTGAGGGGAAGAGCTATCACTAAATAACAGCCCATTTACTACGACACTAAACCATCAGCAGACTGTCATGTGTTCTCCTCTAGTTGCAGAAATGATGGAGTTGGTTTGGTTGGAGGAGGCAGATGTTTTGGGGGGTCGGATACACCGATCGCAGGGCTTCACCTGCTCATCTGGACGCGGCAGTTTTGCAATGAACACAGCAGTTCTGTCAAAACACTGAACCTCGTTCCCTCTACAACAGATGATCCTAAAGTCAATGTGAAACACGGTTCACTACCTAATTTATTAATGAAAAAAAAACGAGACTTGAGACTTGATTTTAGTAATCAAAAATGGACTGAAAATTGAAGACTTGAGGAGTAAAGCGAGAGAGATTTGTGACATCAACTGAAAAGAAGCTTGTTGCAGAGGCAGACAAATTATATTTTGATTAAAAATCAAAGATAAAAAACTACATACAATATCTTGCACTGATGAATCAGAAAAATCTATTAATAAAAAGGCAAATATTCGTTGCTTGTTGATTCTAACACACACTATACAGTACCGTCTGGGGTCAGTATGTTTTGTTTTCTAAAGAAACAAATACTTTTATTCTGAAAGGATGCATTAAATTGACCAAAAGTGACAGTAAAGACATTTGCACCGTTACAAAAAGAATGCTGCTCCTCTATTGAATCCTAGGAGAAAAAAAGTGTATATATATATATATATATATATATATAGTTATAAGAGGGTGTGCAACCACATTATGTAATTTGTTTATTTTTACTCCAACTTTCCTAAAATATTTCAGTTTGTTTTTTATTTAGTTGTACAGGTTATAGTTTACATTAAAGGTGGAAAAAGTTCTTAAATTATTTATCTTGGTCTCATTTTTTTACATCACAGAAACCTGCCATTTTAACAGGGGTGTGTAGACTTTTTATATCCACTGTATATGTATGTGTGTGTCTGTGTGTGTGTGCGCTTATGTATTATTAGATATACAAAATAAGAAAATGTTGCTTTTCATCAGGAATAAATTCAATTTGATTATATATTCAAATAAAAACAGTTCTTTAAAATTGTAATAATATTTCTGAATATTACTGGTTTTACCATAATTTGATCAAGTAAATATATATAAATCATTTGTAAATCATTATAAACCATTCATAAAATAAATGCAGACTTGGTTAGCATAATAAAGTCCTTACTAAAATATTACATATGTGTGTGCGTGTATTTACAACAAAATATGTATTTTATAAAAGCATATATTTTCAACTTATTATCCATATTCAGTAAGGTTATTTGTGCTCACTGTGATAATTTAATCACAAACAATGCACAGTTGCATGTTAGACTATTTATAATTTTGTAAATAAAAACATGACAGAATACATGCATTCAATATTCATTTTACATTCAATCAAATGGTTAGACTAGAATTATTTCTAGGACTTAGTCTACCCAAATCGTAGATGAATTATAACCTAAACGACTAGTTTTTTGAAGGAGACTGAGAAACTGAGCAGGTGGGACAGTAAAGAAAGAACGTCAGAAAGCAGGGAATATGAACAGGAACATATCTCAATCAATGGGGAGTTTAAGCATGTTTATATCTTGTGCACTAGCCGAAGCTTTTCCAAACTTTGACAAGACGGACTCCATTACAGTCCAGCCAAATGACACCTGAGGGATCTCTATCCCCATCAACGCCCGTTAAACGCGCTTGAGCTGAGAAATGTTCAAAACAAACCGATGAGTCTTTCCTTCACGACGCCTGAAAACAGGACAAAATAACACTGCGAGAGACGCGTGTTCATTTACAGGCCCACAGCTCGAGCAGAGCAGCAGATGGGGAGTGTGCGAGAGCTCAATTGTGTCTCCTTACAACATTACGAGGTTTTTTAGCGAAGGAACGCTGGTGTGATTTCACAAGCCAATCGCTGTTCTAGCAGCGCCAAGTCAGGATCGTCCAATTTAATCTACATCCGCAAAACATGACATATCCCTCGCTGGCTTTCTCACTCCTTTGTGTTAATGTGACACTTTCTCACTCGATTTGTCCCCCGCTATCTCTCGCCGGTCTTAACTCAAACTGATTTTGTACTATCAATGAGATGAAAGACAGTTTCTAGAACAGCAAAACTGTAACAAACTGTGACACACAGCCAACACTGTACCATAGCAGCGTGCAGAAATCACAACAAACGCCATTCTGGTGGCTTTCCAAACATCCTGGCCAATTTTATTCTCATATAAAGCACACCAGAAGAGCTTACCAATTACTAGTCACCTAATTTACATTTAAAATGCAGCAACCAGTTGCACAAACACTGCCAGGAGTCATCAAACTTCCCCAAATCACATAAAGAATAACTTGTTTCATTAGCATTTTAGGAGACAATTTGCATTGCGCCTCAAAACAAACGCATTGAATTTCATTCCATCTTCGAATGACGACTGGTAATGTATTCATGACATTTTTTGGCCAGTCGAGATCCAAAAGAGCGAGGATGCCGTAGTTTTCAGTGGGAATGAACCCAGTGGATTCCACTTTTCTGAACTGAGTGTTTTAATCAGGTCTTTACCCCGACGGCTCAAATATGTTGCTGTATGTCCACTTTCAGCATTTTCATCATTTAATGTACAGTATTTTCTGATTTGTAATCCCACTAAAATGTTCCCTGTATGTTACATTTACATTTAGTCATTTAGCAGACGCTTTTATCCAAAGCGACTTACAATTGGGGAGTACATAAAGCGATTAATCTTGAAGAGGCAAAGACAGAGGAAGTGCCAATAACACCAAGTCTCAGGCATTGTTCAAATAAATACAAGCTAGCAAGGGAAGGAGAGAAAGAGAAAGAGAAAGATGTTTTTTTTTTTTTTTTTATGTTAGATGAACATTCAGCAGATGTTTATGATCTAGAATGTAATTTCACTTCATTCAAAGCACATTTTCACGGCAAAAATGACTTCTTAAGTTTTCAATCAGGCTTTTTTGGAAAGATTTTTGATATTGTAAATTGAAAACATCCCTTCAACACTGCACAAGATATCAAGACTATCAATTGTATGAATGTGTCTTTAACACAAGTGTACTTTGTCAAACTTCACTGGCACATTTTCACCTATTTTAAGTATAAAAAAGGTAAACAAATAGGGAAAAAAGACAAAATACAACTAACTTCAAAATACAATCGCATACAGTGTTATGCTTCTCAAATCAATTTATCTTGTTTATATATTTAGATGTGTTTTAAGCAGAAAACAAAACAAAACACTGAATATGAATGTGATTTTTGGAAAGTGTTTGTGTAAAGTACAATTGTAAGTTACTGATGACAATATTAGATCTTAAATCAGACATGTACATTGCAAAAAAAGATTATTTGAGTACCTTTTACAAAGAAAATACTATTTCAGTGTTTTTACTTCAACATTTCAGAAATGACTTGATCCTTGATCTTTTTTATTTTGAAGTAAATTGTCTATGTTGAAGTAAAATGTATTTCTTCATGAGACTGCCATAATTAGAAGTATTAGATAACCTATACTAGAAATAACCAAATACAATTCCACGAAATTTCAACCAATTCCATCATGAACCAAATTAATCATTATGGGTTCATGGAGCACGTAGCAAATTTTGACATGTTCTTCTGAAGACCCACAGTCCTGACCTGATAAAGAAGTTATATTTGGAAAATATTGAGGAAAAAAACTAATGATATGCAAGGGCAGATGTGATGGATTAAGCAGCTAACGCTCCAACTCCAACCAATATTTAGCATGTGGCGCTGCTAATTTATGCAGATATGCTGTTTATACAAGGCAAGACTCAAGGGCAAGTCAAATGCACCCTGGTGTCTTATTAAAATGGGAGACAACATCTTCAGCATTTTAATTATGAGGGTATATGTCAAATCCAACATAAACAAACCTGCCTTAGGCTATTCGGTTTAACATATAGGATACTGACACTTGATTAACAGTTGCCATAAAAATATAAAACCTCCCACAGAAAGTGTGGTCATTTAATACTGTAATAAACTATTCTTTCATTATTTTTGACTCCAGTCAGTCTATATTGAGCCTGTTAGATACTAAGTGTATATAACATCCATTTAGAATCAAGCATTCCTGAGAAAATATACTCGTTTTCTTCTCAAAAGCACCTGAATGCCTGACTGCCGCATTCACAATGTCACAGCGGCCAAAACACCTCCAAACGATCCAAGCAAAAAACCTGTCATGAATAATTTGCCGAGCCAGTTTGTGTTGAGAAGAAGCTCCAGATGTGTGAATAGGTCTGAGCTCTGCTATAGTGCAGCTCATAGACCGACATCAAGAGATATTGATCTGCCACCACCGCAGAGAGAGAATGATAGATGACTAGAGAGATACAGTGAGAGAAAGAGAAAAAGGAAGAGGTGATTGAGAATGGGGAAAGGAAAAGAGTAGAGTGTTTTGGTCCAAACAAAACACAGATATCTGATATTCTTTAGACATGCATTCATACCACAAACTAAAACATGAAATCAAAATTAATTATTTCATTTCTCACTGTTTAAGGATATTATCTACTTATAAGATGGCCCTTTTCTCCTGATGTAATACTATTAGCCAATATTATAATATACCTTTTTTCACAATTCCATCAAGCGCCCAAGCTCACCCCTGCATTATTTCCTGCTGAATATCCAGAAATATGCCACATAAGTTGTTTAGCATGAGAAACAATCATACACAGTGCACATGAATAAAACACAGCAGAACCCAGTCCCAGTGTGGGCATCTACATGACAGCCATTCTGTTCTGCCTTCTGTTAATAAGACGTTTAATTTAGCTGCAGACTCAACACAAAGCTCAGCTCTCACTAGAGACCTCGAAGCTATACAGCAGAGCTGGGCGGTATGACCGTACACACATCATGTGTATTTTACAAAGACCCTGGTAGATCTTTTTATGATAGGCTGGTACTGAGGATCACCAAGGCTGCATTTACATGAACAAAAAATGTGTAATATTTTTAGTTTAAAATAACTGTTTTCTATGTGAATATATTGTAAAGTAAAATGTATTTCTGCGATGCAAAGCTGAATTTTCAGCATCATTGTCTTCAGTGTCTCATGATCCTTCAGAAATCATTTTAACTTACTAACCCCAAATTATATAAATATACATTTATATGTAAAGAGTAAAAAAAACATGGGTAAAAAAATAAAAATAAATGCTTACTTTTTCGTTTTCTTTATAAATTCTATTACAATTTCTTAAGGATAAGAAAAACTATCTCAGCTAATGCTGTGAACTATATACGGAGCCCTATTAATGCCGTTTTGTATTAATTTAAATCTGATTAAAAAATGATGTGTCCACTCCAATTTGTTGTTGAAATATAATCATTAACACAGTGGCTGTCATAACTTGTTTTCATGACAAATGTATTTAAAAATACATTAAATACTTAAGACATTACTAACAGGTTAAATTAAATATAGAGGCTGATATAGTGCATATATTTAGCAACATGCTCTTTTCTAGACTTCTTTAGTGAACAAACAAGCTGTGGAAGCTGTGTGACACACTGTTTTACTGATGTCTTTTCATGGTTGAGTGATTACGTGAGACATGACATGTTCATTCACGGTTATTTTGTGTTATAACTAGTAGTAAAGAGGAAGGGATGATCGTGTTCACTCAAGCTCCGTGTTGCCATTTGAACCGAGTGAGTCAGTTTCAAATCAGCATTTATTGTTTGAATAAAAAAAAAAATGAACAGAGCTTGAACAATCAGACTATGTTTCTTATCTAAAGTAACAAAACTAGGAGTTTCAAATTAAGTTCTGCACGTGCAGTGGTTAAAATAATACTAGATTTGTTTGGTACACATGTGCACCGAACTGAACGACTCACACTGACATTTTTGGTTCAAATATGTGTACCATTACACCCCTACATATATGTGTGTGTGTGTGTGTGTGTGTGTGTGTGTTCCTCACCTCTCTCTCAAGTCATCCAGGCAGCGTTGTAGATGCACTTCACCAGCAGTGACCAGAACATGCTCTCCTGTCTCCTGAATCAACACTTCGGCACATGGGTCGGCCTGGTTCAGTAACCTCATCCCACGCACCAGCTTCGGCATCTCACCTACACACACACACACACACACATTTGTGTGAACATTTCAGTCTATATTTTGTTTTGTGGAGTTGTCAATGTGGTGCAGCTTTGTTAAGAGAATGAAGAATGGAGCAGCGTAAAATATATCGACCCGACTGCAATCCCACAGCCCGAGTGTCAGTGCACTAAACCCTGTTATTCTTTTCACAAACAGAGTGTATTAAAAAATAAAGTACCAAAAAAAACACGTTTAAGATTCAAAGAGGCATAAGGTCTCATAAAAAATGAATTCTGACTGTTTGGGGTGCAACAATCTAACATTATAAGTAGACCTCAGGGGGAAAAAAGATAAACAATGTATGATACAACCCTTTAAACAGCATCTCATTCTCTCATAAAAGTGCTGTCTGACATCAAAGTGAGTTTCTGTTCATAATATAGAGACAGCAGTAACACTAGGACTATGTTTTCATCAGCAACGGCCTCTCCTGACCTGAAGGTGAGCTGAAGTTACGGTTATGAAACTAAACCCTGAACCAGCGATCGCCCTCACAATGAGCTCTTGTGTTTGTGTGTGATCGCACAATCCAGATCAGACAGTTCTTTGCTGTGCTAAACTGGGAAACATTTAACTTCCTCATTACAGCTGTGCTCTTGACTAATGCGTCCCACATGAGCGGGTCTGATGCTTTGAGACGGACGGGGTTTCCATGCCCTCTCTGACACTGCTAATGAGAATCACAACACCACCGCTGAGTGAACCTGGAGACGTCACCATTAAAACACCTTTCTGAGGGATATTTACACCTTAAAGTCTCATGAGACGGGACGATTTAATCTGTACGCTCATGCATCTTTTTTATGGTTAGTCATTGCGGTGTATCTGTGTGACTTAGTGAGCTGCCTACATAAGCACTATATTAGGCATCATAGGTATGCTAAATATTACAAAAAATAAATCATATCATAGAAAAAACAACTAGAACATGGCACTTGCAACAACAATATCACAGGTTTTAATATCTTGGAATGCATACAATTGAAAATAGTCTTGAATTGCATGCATGTGCTGTGCTTTAGATTAAAAAAAGAAAAAAAATCAGTAAGGATACATTAAATTGATGAAAAGTGAAAGTGGACTTTTTACACTGTTACAAAAAATGACTATTTTAAATAAATGCTTTTCTTTCTATTCATCAAAACAATCCTAAAAATAGTATCACGGTTTTCACAAAAAATATTCCACAGATAAACTTAAAACATTGATGATAATAATAAATGTTTCTTGAGCAGCAATTTATCAAATCAAATAAGACTGATTTCTGAAGATCATGTGACACTGAAGACTGGAGTAATGATGCTGAAAATACAGCTTTACATCACAGGAATACATTACATGTTAAAATATATTTAAATATCAGATAAAAACATTATTTAAAATATTTTTCTATATTTTTAATTATTAGGCAAATCTAAAATGTATTAAAATAGAAAAAAGCTATTTTATGTATCTATTTACTGTATATATATATAGATATGCTTCATGGTGTGTGTATGTATATATACGCACACACACACACACACACGCGCACACACACACACACACACACACACACACACACACACACACACACACACAGAGACACACACACACACACACACACACACACACACACACACACATGTTGGTTTTTATGGTTTACGGGGACTTTCCATAGGCGTAATGGTTTCTATACTGTACAAGCTGTATGTGCTATTGCCCTACACCTACCCTACATCTAAACTTAGCCCTCACAGGAGACGGTGCATTTATATTTTCCCTCAAAAAAACTCACTCTGTATGATTTAAAAGCGTTTTGAATTATGGGGACACTGAAAATGTCCTCATAAATCACCTTCTCCTTGTAATACCTATGTCATACCCATGTCATTATACAAATTTGTGTCCTCATAAACCACATAAACATGCCCACACACACACACACACACACACACACACACACACCATGAAGCATAGATCAATATATATAAAAAAAATAATTATACCAAAAACAGAGGTATAGTTTAAATTTATCAAAAATTATTTTTCCACCATTAGTATGGGCTCTGTATTGTTAGGTTTATCACTTTGCAAAAGACAGCTCACAAGGTTTTGTAACAGAATCATCACAGACACTTGGAAAAAGATACTAAGCTTCCTAAATATAAACCCTAAAAGTTTCTATTACATTCAGAAGCACGACTAGCTCCAGGGCAGAGAAAAATAACTCTTCTGAACAGACTGTTCATTATTATTATGACTGAGTCATCGTGATGATTCAATACACTCTTCTTCACTTATCAGTTCTCTTTGCTTTATGTGTCCAGCAGTGTACTGCAATGCTTTACCTGTTGCAGCACAATGAAACATGATACTCGAGATGTGTTTAATGTGTTGTGTGTGACTGGTTTAACACGTACTTGGATGTTTGGGCTCGATTGCTACTCTGACGATGGGCGTAGCTTCAAAGTTGAGTGGCGTGAAGGGCGGGCAGGCCGGAGATGTTGAGATGGTGGCGGATTTGAGAATGAATTCCTCCATTCCACCAATACCTGCAGAGATACAAACAACATTAAACAAAGCTGCATTCAAAAGACCAGTCAAACGGATTCAAATGACAGGATTGTAAACCTCAGGGCTCCAATAATGTTCTTTTTTTATACATTAAACGTTATTATTTATACAACGGCTGCCTGTTATAACAAAGGCCCCTGTGTGCGCCCGTTTAGGTGGGAGGTTGTGTGAGTAAGAGTGTAAGCATGTGTTTGTGCACGTCGTGATGGAAAAAGAAACACACTTCGGAGAACTCTGACATGATTGCAGGGCTGTGATGGAAATGGAGAACATAAACTATGATATGACATCTGGCCTAGGGAAGCATCCCAAAAACAGTGTGCTCAGTTGTGACAGGAATATAAATATTTATTTGCTAGAAAACAAATAGAACAAGTAGTCTAGTGTTTCATTTTTTTTCAAACTCATCCTTTAAAAAAGAAAACAAAAATTCCACAAAATAAATCTTATCAGTATTGATCAACACAAAATGATCATGCTGCCTGTAATGATATTCATTGTGATGCTGATATTTATTAAAGAATTAGAAGTAATTTCAATTTCAGTAAAAATATGACTATATTTATATTAGTAATTAAATGTATTAAAAATATTTTAAAAGAACATTACAACTTTTAGAGATTTATACACCTGTTTGAAAAAATGTGGAAAAAAAAGATACACTGTGAGCTTAATATAACGCAAATACTTTCCAAAATGTAACATTTTATAATTAAATTAAAATATATTAAATTACAATATATTACATTTTTTATAAAAAAATATATAGTTGCACTTTTATTTCAAAGCTGTCCCTTCTGAATGAATGAAGAATAGATAAAATGCAGACAAAATGATTTAAAATAATAATAATAATAACGTAAACCAAAAAAAAAAAAAAAAAATTAACATTTTAAAAACAAAATAAATAAATAAATCAATTTAGAGAGAGGATGAGTGTGAAAGACTGAGGCCGATCATGGGTTATGAATATACCGTAGAGACACTTCTCACTATTATCTAGCTGAAGTCGTGTTCATTCCTGAAGCAATTCCCACACGCAAAAGTTCATAGCAAGATCCTCTATTTAACACAGTGCTTACATTTACCCCCCCCCCCCCCCCCCACTCTTTCAGGATTGACTGGCGGGCAGAAATGAGAGGAGATGCATTCATATAAAACCGGACTGAGAGGGACAACTGAATGAAGGGCTCCAGCGGCTCAGCGGGATGACCATTTCACTCGGCCCTCGAATCCCATTCAGTCAAATGACATCAGGCCCAAGAGTGTTTCCATCAGGAGAGCGGAGCCTCGACCCGAGAGGTTCGTTTGTTCAGTCAATGAAGCAGCCATGAGTCAAGAGCTTCTGTCACTGGCCGGCCTTATTAAGGGCCAATTCCAGCCAGACTCGCAATCGTGTTCATGAGCAAACACCTGGAGGCTGTAAAGTCGGTAATAAAAATGGCTTAACGGTAATCACAGCGCAGGCCTGCGGAGGCCGAGCGGCGTATGAAGTCTTAAGTCTGACGGTTGGGGCGGTGTCGAATTCTCCCGCAGGATCAGAGCATGACATCACGGATCGACTCGCAAATGATTATTATAGCAGACATACCAAATATAGAAAAACAAACCAAGTATACGGAGTCAAATGTGCATAAGCATTAAATCTGCTAAATGAATTTAAAACAGAAGGATTGTTAACGCAAAGTGAGATACAGAGCGGATGAATTGCTCATTGGAGGGATCGTACGTGTCCTGCTATGACATTCTTTCTATAAGTGTTTGCATATGTCTGGATCAGGGCACACGTTTTTCAGGTCAGGATGTTGCACAGATGCCTCAAGGCCTGGGAAAATGAGACGGTCTCTTTAGTTTAGAACGAAGCATCCAATCAGATCCTGGAAAAACTGGAATGCTTGCTTCTGATTGGTCAATTGTGAAATTCTATGCTCACATACTTGTGTACATGCTAGCTCAAATTTTTTATCAAAATATTTTTGAATTTAAATCAAAATTTCATTTCCATGTACTGATTTAATTGGCTGCACAATAAGCTAATTAATGTACACTTATCCAGATATCGTCACAAAATAAACCTGTCTAGTTCACGTTGAATGGTTTAGTTTATCTCTTTCTGAATTTATTATGTTACTTATTTTTCATTGTAAATATATTTAAAGGGCTACTCAATAATAGAGAATAACATGATATTGCAAATTTAGCCAATGATGTCTTTCAAAAACATTTTTAAAACACTCCCCCTTCTGCTCCGCCCCCAAATGTAGACCAATAGTTAAACCAGGGCTGCCATGTCGGTTATTGTTCTG